>VKHI01000426.1:0-20094 GCA_015145745.1 Poterioochromonas sp. DS
GTCGACTTTCCGAAGGATCCTTATCCATGTCAAGTTCAATATATGGATAAGGTGATTGAGGCCTTGAACAACAATCAAAATGCTCTTCTAGAGTCTCCTACAGGAACTGGTAAGACATTATGCTTACTCTGTGCGACGTTGGCTTGGCAGAAGGCTCGAAATGTTACCAACCCAAATATTGGAAAAGTGGAGATTTATAGATCAGCGACATCCAACCGTCAGATTAGTGTAAGTGGTGGGACTAATCCCTCTAATTCCAACTTTAGCATAATTATTTACGCTACTCGAACTCACAGTCAATTAGCTCAAGTCGTGGACGAATTAAGATCTACCAATTATCGTCCTCGCATGTCAGTCCTAGGATCAAGAGAGCAGCTTTGTATTCATGATAAAATCTCGAAGCTTAAAGGAAGTGTATTAAATCATTCTTGTAATTCGTTGGTGAGTCGTCGAGGATGTATGTACAAAAATAATTCCGAAAATTTTATTGATACCTCAAATTCTAAAGAAAATGATATCTTAGATATAGAAGATTTAACAAAGATTGGTCATACTAAGAAAATTTGTCCTTATTTCTTTGCAAGAGATTATTCGACTTCTGCTGAAATTGTCTTTATGCCTTATAACTACTTATTAGATTCATCTATTCGAAAAACAATTAAATTACCTTGGGAAAATGCTATAATTGTTTTTGATGAAGCGCATAACTTGGAAAGAGTTGCCTCTGATGCTGCAAGTTTCTCAATCAATTCGACAGACATCGCATCTTGTATTCAAGAATTGCAACAAGTAGTGCAACTTATGAAAGATGATTATGAATTAAAGGCGAAGGAAAAGGCTCTTACAGATAAGGATGGTAGTAATAAATCAACAAGCAGTCTCTCTGCAGAGGTAAATACTACCGCTGGAGTACAAAAACCGACACTCCAGAGCTGTGTATATTTATTGAAAGCTATGTTTGCTTTGGAGAAAACTATAGATCATATTCAATTGTATCCCATCGAAAGCGGCCAACCACCAAGTTCTACGTTGCCGGGTAACTGGTTAGTTGAAGCGTATCAAGAGGCTGGTTTCTATAATGAGCTGGTAAGTTAATTGCGATCTGTATCTCCCCAGATAAGCACTATTTTGTGAATAGCATATTGAAGAGCTGAAGAAATGTTGCAACGTTTTAATGGATGCCGCTGAGGAAGCCTTGAATGGTGTCGATGATGTGTTAGGAGGAGCCTCTGCACCATCACATGCTACGGAACCCAAGTTAAATTTGTTTATTCAGACAGTTGAGAGAGTAATTCGATCTAAGTCTAGAACCAGTATTATCGATTATAAAGTCTATATTTCAGAAGAGGAAATGAAGAAATCCAATAAAATTTCCGTCGCTTTGCAGAATGCAGCAAGCAAAAAGCGAGTTTTGAACTATTGGTGTTTTAGTACCGGTGTGGCTCTGACTGAGCTCACTGCTTTAGGAATTAAATCGCTTTTGCTAACTTCAGGAACGCTTTCGCCTTTGGAAGCACTCAAAGAAGATCTCAAGCTTCCATTTCCAATCGAATTGCAGAATCCACATGTGATCAAGTAAGATATTCCGATTTACTGTTACCCCATGGTTAATTTAGCTTCATTCAGTGACACACAAGTCTGTGTTGCCGCTGTTTCGACCGGGCCTACGGGGAAAACTCTAAATTCCTCTTTTGCTAATCGCGATAATTCAACCTACAAGGTTTAATTTTTCATATACTTCTTTCATTGAATTCATCTTCTTTTAGGATGAATTGGGGAATAGTATTCTTTCAATCCAAAAAAGACTTTTGGAGGCAGATAATAGCAGCGGAAGTGTTTCTTTAACAACAAAAAAATCATCTGCAAAGGGCGGTGTATTAGTATTTTTTCCTTCGTATTCCATTATGGAAAATACTATAGAACGTTGGAAGTTTAGTGGTATTTACGACAAACTAAAATCTGCGATTGGGTATATAATTGTTGAACCTAAAGGATCTGGAAGCTCGGTATCTACCAACGACAAGACAAAAGCGATTTCATCTGATAAAGGGAAAAATCCCAATAGTTTTATGATTGGTGATTCTTACCGAACGACGAAGAAGGTACAAGATGCAGAAGAAGAATCCTTCAATAGTATAGTAAGTGAGTTTGATAATGCAATTGCAAGAGTTGGGAGCTGTTTGCTCTTAGCTGTGTGTCGAGGAAAAGTGTCTGAAGGAATTGATTTTAGTAACAACAAAGGTCGAGTTGTGATTGTAACTGGTAAGTCTTTATGCGAAGTTTCTCCTCTTTGTTAAATGTTTTGCGACTTTTGCAGGAATTCCATTTGCCCCTTTTATGGATCCATGGGTGAGGCTAAAGAAACAGTATTTGGATGAAAAAGCGTCGCCTGGATCGGTTAAATCAATAAATGCATCTTCCTCTCAATCGATTAATGCTCCCAATAATCCTTGGTTAACCGCACAACAAGCAACAGCTCTAGTTCAGCAGCAGCGAATGGTTTCTGCTCTATCTACCAAGCCAACTACTAATGCCGTCCAATTTACGGGTCAAATGTGGTACAATCAATCAGCTAGCAGGGCGGTAAATCAATGCTTGGGAAGAGTAATTCGACATTGCAAAGATTGGGGTGCCATTTTCTTATTAGACGAAAGGTATAGGAAAGCTTTCTTTATTTTATGTTATTTTTATTGTTCTGCAATCAACTAGGTTTCTGCAGGATCGACAGGTCTCGCAGTTGAGCAAATGGATGAGACCCATTGTAAGGAAGCATGGAGCCTTTTCAGACTCCTTAAAATCTTTTTCTTCTTTCCTTCAAAATGTTACTACGGATCCTGGCTTGTATTTTGAGGTAAAATACAGTATATCTCTTCTTATGTTATCGGGTTTTAACTGATATTTAGCCTAAACCGGTTTCCGTACCAACTGAGTCGAATGCATCGATCGTAAGACGAGCAGTTTCATTGGCAAATAAGAAAAAATATCAAGATCCTTTTGGAAGAACTATTGAAATCAGTGAAAGTCAGTTAGATTCTGGCTATTCACAATCAACAGATGATAGTGAAGGAAAGACGTATATTCGAAAAGATTTGTTATCATCCCAATCCAGCCATCATTCTTCAATTAATAGTGAAATTAGTGAATTTCAAGATTTTATGCTAACTAGACAGAAACAAAGATCTGAAAAAGCTTTAGTGGAAGCTACGAAAGTTATTGAACAGGAGACTCCAAAAGATCTACAATCGATCATAGGGAAGCTAAAGGGTAGATTATCATCAGATTATGGAAAACTTCCTTTGAGTCAGGATAGAGGGTTTGAACATCCAATTTATGTGAATTTTGAAGATAACGATAGTAATCTTAGTCGAAACTCCAAAACTGTCAATTTAGTCGATGATGAAGAAGATGGTCCATTTTCAAGTATATTTTCACAGCAAGATCATATAAGTCAGCGGCAACCCAGTCGCTCTTCAGAAATGGGAATTTATAATTCTTTCACTGAATTGAGTCAACCTGAACAAGCATCAAGCAACAATAGCTTAGAAAAGAGAGAAGGTCCATTTTCTGCCGGTCATTCCAAACAGAAATTTGGCCTGATGGCAGCAGGAAGTGATAAAACCTCCATATTCTCTCAGATTGCAAACGATTCCACGCAACTTCTTTCACAAGACGAAAAGAAAAATTCTACAAGTGCCGCAGGTAATTCTGCTCGGCTCTTCCAGTTAACTCAAACATTACATGAAGAAAACAAAGCCATGATGACGAAAAGCAGCAGCTTAAAGCCTCCGGATTTGAAGGCCATTTTTGGTAAGTTCCTGATGATCTTCTTAATTCCACTCTTAACACTTTCCTAAGTAACTTTACAATCATATTGCCATGAGTATCAAGTGCAAGAGATCAAGCAGTTACTTTATAAATGGAAGGAAAAGAAAGGAATTCAATTTGTCTCGCAGGTAAAATACACCTCTTGCTCTATTTTCACTGCTCAAAATTATTATTTGCAGATAAAGGATTTCCAAACATCTTTAGTTGCTATCTTGAATAAACGATACTCAAATCTAGGGAATAAAGATATTCTCTTATCTTTGGAAAAGATTGAAGAGATCTTAAAATTATTTTTGAATGTTATTATACCTACAACTTCCTTTGATGATAAAACTGGGATTAGCTCTTCGCAAAGACAAACAGATGAGAAGACTCAAACATTTTTGGCAGAATTTTATGAAAATGGAATTAAACAACAATTAGCTCATATTTTGTATCTTCGAAAAACAGAATCTGCTGCTAGTAACAATACGCAGAGTATGATCGGCAACAAGTTATCCTCCAAGAGTATCGATCTTTCGAAGGAAAAACGACCTTTTTCTAATTCTCTCCTGGAAAATACTACGGTTAAGACGAATCAACTAAAAAGAAAATTTATTGACGTAGTTGGGACAGAGGAATTGGGTGAGAAAGTTGGCTCCAATCGGGCAAAGAGATTGGTTCAGCTAAACAATCAGCGAGAAGAGCAGCAAGCGTCAAGTGTTCTAACAACAAAAACGGAGAGTTCTTCTTCGAATGATTTATTTGAGAGAATACGTAATTTCTCAGCAACTGCGATTGCCAAGCCAAATGCTAGTTCAAAAAGCACCGACCCAATTAAAGATAATGGAAAAGTCGCGAACAGCAAGTTACAATGTTGTGTGTGCAAAGAGCTTGCGTCAGTTCCCTGTGCGAGTCGTTGTGGTCATATTTGCTGTCAGAATTGTTGGGTTGAATGGCTATCAATTAAATCTATCTGCCCGATGTGTCGAGAGGAAGTAAAGAAAGAAAGTATAACAAAAATCATTATTAAAGCAAAAAATTAGAATCTTTTTTGAGTTTACATTGTTCATTTTAATTAAACGGTATACTTTTGTTCATATACTGCAACGATCGACGATAATCATTACCCTGTCCTTCTCCTCTTTTTATTAATCCCCTCCTCTCTCTCCTAAACATCTATTGTAAGAAGAGTCAGTGAATTTCCAAGCAATTAGTAATTGCCATGAGAACGAAGCTGCCTAGCCTTACTGCGAGATGGGTTACGCTATTGCGTGCTATAAGTAATGAAAATCCTTTGCTAAATGATTTCTCCGATCCTATTGCGCTGCGATTACTGTCTCCAAAAATGATTCGAATAGCAAAGGATGGAGCAAAGAGATTAGATCAGAAAGGGACTTTTCCGGAATTTTTAAGACATGCTGCCTTGCAGATTCAATTTCGAACAGTAGTCATCGATTATGCTATTAGGAAAAATCGCCCTTTTAACCAACTCGTCATCCTGGGAGCTGGATTGGATTCCAGAGCTTGGAGGATGCAAGAGCTCAATAATGTGAAGGTCTATGAAGTGGATCATCCAGCGACTCAAGCTTGGAAGAAGGAACAAGTGAAGAAGATCGAGGGAGAGAGACAAGCAGAGGAAGTGAAGTTTGTGGCAGTGGATTTCACGAAGGATGATTTATCGTTGAAGCTAGAAGAAGCAGGGTTTGATCGGAAGAAGAAGTCATTTTGGATCTGGGAAGGAGTGACGATGTATTTGGAGGAGGGAGATGTTCGTAAGACGATGAAGATGATCTCGGAGTTATCGGAGGGAGGAGGAGGATTGGCTTTGACTTACTTGAATGCGACAAAAGGCCGGAATGTCGCTTTTGGCTTAAATACGCTTCTAAAAGTGGTTGGAGAGCCATTAAAATCATTTTATGAGTTCAAAGAGTTTGAATGTTTGGCCCAAGAATGTGGTCCATGGAGTACAATCCGTCACGTTAACTACACAAACCTTGATTGTTCTATTAAAAATCGCAGTAACTGGCTAATTCGTTTGGTTCTTGGTGAAAAGGAACTTCACGAAACTGTATGGATTGGAGAAGTACAGAAGAAATAAAATCAATTATCTATCGAGGTTAGGATCGAGATGGTGATAGCTTCCTAACATCAAAGTTTTGTAGTTGAAAGAAACGAATTAATTTATACTGAGAAATCATTTGAAGAAATTGTAAAGAAGGGAGGACATACCTATTGAAATCTACTGCAGTTAATAAATTAATTAACAAAATCACAGCCGAAATTCCCGAAATTTCCGAAATTTGACTCACCGTCTTTTCACCTAAAGTATGTTATCGGTGTTCACCGGTAATTACGTGGAACGTTCTTTACAACGGATCTCGAAGACTGTTCAATTTTGCTGTCTTCCAATCCTTAAAATGGATAAATCATGAAAGTGGTTCCAAGTAATGCAATCACTGCAGTTATTTGCCTTGGACAATCTTTTATTGCCAATCAATCCATCCCTACAACGTTCTTATCAAGAATTCAGACTGTAACCTCTTTCCTCTTAGGGAGATTTACTCTTTCAGATCCAAGCGAGGTTAAGAGTTTGCCCAATTTTCTCATATTATCTGGAAGTGATGTAAAGAATAATGGAATCACTGAAGCAAGGTTCATGCTCGATCAGATTAATGAACGATTAGAAGTGTCAAAGCTAGTCAATTCAATAACAACATGGAACTTAACAACTGAACAGACCTCTCAAAGCGATCATCAAACCTCATTAAAGGTAATTTTAGAGGAAGAATCAAAAAATACTCTTGAAAACATCTTGTATTGCTATGATATACTTGAAAAGTATGATATCAATAAAATCTATCTCGTGACATCAGACTTCCACACCTTCCGATCACTTCTACTTACTAAGATGATCTGGAGTCAATCTAGTGCTAGAGTGAGTCGTGAAGTCATTCCTATTATAGCTCATAGCAATAACCTTCCTCTTAATAATCAGCTGGCATCCAACAATCCCAAACTATTACAATCCCTCCTCAAGTCCTTTGTTTCTCGAATTACGTCTTTATTTTCCTTTCTTATCAACCCTAAAACTTTCATACAATCCCATAGCTCTAACCAGATGGTAAATACTTGTAGGATAGATCAACTTCAAAGTTATTATAGACCTTGGGTGCATCGACCAAAAGATATCAGTGAATGGACGATCATGGAAAAACTTGATTTAGAGAAGAAAGCAATATTATCGATGCAAGAAAACTTCCGCAAATATCCTAAGTTAGCTCATCTAACAATTCCTCAAGAAGATATTCAACGAACTCTTGATGATCTTCATCGATTCAATGAGACTCTCATTCAGCAGTACACTCAGCAAACCTCTACGAATTCCTCCGACAATAAGCAACTGTCAGGTAGTTATGATTTTCCTAAATCATCCTCATTTTTGTCATCATTACTATCTACTTCTTCTTCCTTTGTAACTAGTTTATAGTATATTTCTTCCTTTATTTTAAAGTAGCTTTTGATATAATTTTAACCCAGCTCTATGCTCTACGTCGCTTACTTCGTGGAAACACTGTTTTTCATTGTTGAGGTAGCAAAAAACAACTAAATCATATCATCAAACATTTTTAAATTTCTTTGTTTTAAAATTTTGTTTGCATCTATCTTTTTTATTATTATTATATATGCAATGAATGACCGATTTTATCAAACAAGATCGAATGATATTTTAAATTCAATAATAAACCTAAAATTTGATTTACTCGTTTTTTTGATGCACGTCAGGATTAGCGCCATTTTCGTCTGGCTCATTCCCGTTCTGCTGGTTCAGCCCATTCCTATTTCTGAAATACTCTTTCACGGTAAAACACGAACTCGTAACAGCAGATCCAACCCAAGATGCTGTTTTGTACGTAGAAGGTCTCATCGCTGCGGATTGAAAAGTTGCCATAACTCCCCCTGCTGTGAGTCCCGCTCCCATGTTCGAGGCAAACCAACCCCCAGCTACAGGACCCGTAGATGATAATCCGATCGCAGAAAATCCACCAGAAACTAGAAGAGGAGCAGCCACATATCCAACAGTCGCTACAACTGCTAGTTGCGCTACTCGGTTATTTTTTATATAATTAAACCAGTCGCCTCTCCCTGTTAGGATTTGCTCGTATTGATTCTGGCGCTCACCTTGTACTTGAGCAGTTCCTTTATCACTGTTGAAGATGATCACAGCTCCATCAACACGAATTATGACATTATTTCCAACTGGTAGTTCTTCAACAAAATGAACATCATTTCTCACCAAGGCGGCTCTGATTTCAGGTAAAGTAATATTCATTTTTTATTTTAGTCTTTTTCAACAAATTTAAAGAAAGAATACGATCGAATACTGTTGCATGTAAAATGTTTATAGGGTTTGCTTCACGAATGTAAATATGGGGAAGGAAATTTAACGGGCTCTACTTCTTCCTTTCTCCTTTTGAACCTTGCTACGAGTTTTTCAGCCTAATTCTTTAATTTTATTTTTGTTTTTTTTAAATTTTATTTTTGTAAGGTCGAGAGATGATGATTTTAACCAACCCTCTATCGTTTGCATATATTATTTCGATAAACCGCGCTTTTCACTCACTGTTCTAATGGTTGGGATGGCAAAGGCAACTAACTCTATCATATTACAATAAAGATAATAAGCATATATCATAGAAAAAAATACAAGGATACTTACTTTCTTCAAGGTCTCGTATCGTTAATACTTTAACAATGGTACTATCTTGACGACGGTCAGGAATCATCTGACTCTCTTGTCTCTGATGATTAACAGCTGCATGTGTAAAGGAAATCTTCTCTTCTTCATACAGTTTAATGAGTCTTTCTATCTCCTCGAAAGGAATATTTGTTGTCCAGAGAGGTAATTCCTTCTCTCGAAGATATTCAAATAATGCATTCTTTTCAATGAATTCCACTCGAAAGAATTTAATAAGACCTTGACATGCTTTCACGCTATCTTGAACAAGGAAACTTTCACTTTCATCAGAATCGAGGACAATAAGCTTCGAATATTCTTCTAAAGGAAGGAAAAACTTATACTCTCGAAACATCGACCTAAATGATAGAGAGATAAACAGTTAAAGAAAAGAATATGAAGAAGGATTTAAGATAGACACATACTTTTGTATATGATATCGAGCATGAATGAAAAGAGCTTTCCTCTTTAAATAATATTGAAAGGAAACATAATATAAATCACCTTTCATGACAAGTTCTAATTTTACTAATTTCATTTTCTCTTCAATTTCTTTATAATCATCTGAATTATATCTTCGTAGAGCATTACTTGTCGGGCGGCTATTACCCTTTCCAATAGCACTTCCTTCTCCAATACCTCTCGCAGACTTTGAGTGAATAGGACCAGGTGCAGGAGTTACGTTAAAGAAGGAATCAGAAGAATCAATTGAGACTATTGGAAACTTGGTAGACAATTTCTCAGATTCGGTATCATCTTGTTGAATGGTATTATGAATTGAATTCAAAAGTACTTCAGATTGTTGAAGGAAACTTTGAACTGATTTCTCCGTCTCATCTTCACCAACTATACGCACACCACGCCACATAGTTAGTCAATACATGAGTATGAAAAGAGAAGAAACTTCTTACCACTGAGCAAGTCAAGAATTTGAGGTACTTCAAAGGATTTACGGATAACTTCAGTATTCAGCCTTTGCTTTTGCACCATTTGACGATATTGTTCTTGTTTTCTCTCAATTTCTTCCTGGAAACTCTCTTCAGCGTCACCTCCTTCATTTTCGGTTTCTGTTTCCCCATCTTCATGATCAGTTTCCATGATTTTTGTCAGCTGTCCCTTCATTGGACTAAGATAGCTGCTTCCAGCATCCAAAGAATGATTTTGGGAATTTCCTGAATTTGAACCTTTCGACTTTGATTTCTTTTCTTTCTTAGTCGTATCCTTCGCTGGTGGTTCAGTGGGAAGTCCCAAAGACTGGAATTTCTCCTCGAGCAATCGTTTTGCAGTCTAAGAGAAAGGTTTAACAAATAATTGATTTCGTTCAAATCGTGCCATACCTTAAACTCTTCAACAGTCGAAGAAATAAACCAGGATTCTAACATTGACTTATTAGTGGCGAATTGATGACTGATTTCTGCAATCAACTGCTGTGCGGCAATATATTGATCGATTTCTGAAACTGATTCTAACGGAATATAATCCTTTCGTTTCCTTCTTGGACTTGTAGCCTTTCCTCGAGGACTTCTTCCTTTAATAGAATCACTCAGATACTCATCAAAATCTGAAGTTTTCATCTTGCTCAAAAGATTGGAGACCTTGAGTTGAGGTGAAATGAGTTAAAAGAAGTGTCGAACAAGACAAAAAATACTCACCGTTACGATTGCTTCGTTAGCCACCGTAGCACAGTTTTTCTGTAGTGCCTTAATCGCATACATTCCTTCAACCACACTCTCGAAGGACTGCTTAAATACAAGATCGCTATGACCATGACCATGTTGACTGGGAGGAGAGACGGGCTTAAACCCAGCAATTAAGGAATTTCTTGGAGAATTTAATTGCAAATCACGAATCTTCTGAGTAATTTCAGATAATCCTTTCGTTGGTGAAGAAGGTGTGTGTTGAAATGGCTCGGACAACAGAGCATTAAAAGTAAATTGTAACTCTGGGAAAACATCATTAATCATATTTTCAACATCATTCCTGATCGTTTCGATGTAGCGCTTCGTGGTAGCTAAAGGATTACGATTAACCTTCTGTCCTGTCATAATACGATACTCTTCTAGGAGATTCTTCGCTAACTTCGTTTCGTCCTCGTCTTCATTACCCCGGTCTCCATTTCTTTCCTCTGAGTTCGTGTCATCTTCATCTTGCTCTGGTTTAGTGGATAACCTTGCACTGGAAGGTCGAAAACGAACTCCAGAGGACTTTGGACGGTTTCCGCGGCTCCCTTGACGACTTTTCTTGGTATTTGCGGAACGTGGAGGTGCGGGGGAAGGTCCTATTTTCATATTGGGGAAGCGTGGAGGAAGAGTAACTTTCGGTGAATTCGGATGATAGCCATTCGCTATAGAATCACTCAGGCTACTGATCATGGAAGGTTGATCGAAACCATTGTGACTATTCGTGAGATGATTATGAAGGGGATCTGGCTCCTCTCCGGATTGCGGTTCTCGTGCGTTGTCCTGCCTATCCATAGAACTTGAATTCATTTTATAAGTATCTAAAGCTGAAGATAATTTTTCTGACTGGTGTTTCTGAAGCTTTTTAAAACGTTTGGATTCTCTTTCCTCTAATAATCGCTGCAAAATTTGAAATAAAATTTCTTTACTTTCATTGGAAATCGCTACAATCTTCGGATCATAATATCCAGATGAAGATTGTAATTTATCATTCATTTCCTTAATAAGTCCCTCTTCTGCATTCGCAATAATATCATTATTGTTTTGATCAAGAGAAGAAATCAAATCATCTTTCATAATCTCTGTCTTTCGATCTGCGGTTTTATCTTCTCGACCTTTTTTGCCATGATTTTGCTTTGATTCCTTTTCTTTGTTCTTAGCGTTTATAGTTTTTCCTTCATCATCCTCCTCTTCCTCTTCGTCAGACACGTAGCTGTTTAGAATAAGCTGAGAGGTAATTTCTTTATCGGTGAACGAATAAGGTTTGAAAAATGACAAGATCTTATCCACTGGAAGCTTTGCATTGTTGTCTGAAGATTCCAAAGACTGTTGATAATCCTGTTCAATGCAATTTTTGAGCTCCATTGCTATAGAGACAAATTTTCCTCTAACGAAGAACCCCATATACCCGATCAACAAAAACAAAAGATGAGTCAAATGATATCCAACTGACCTAATATATTCCCGCTCTTCAATTTCATTTTGTAGGTTATCACATTGACGAACATAATAGCGAAGTTGCTTGATTAACTTCCAGTGTAATTGATCAAATGCTTCGGATCTTGCTTGCCGATTATCGTTGATTTGTTTTAACGGAAGGGCTTTAACTTTGCTGATGTCAGGATAGTTCTTATCTGCAAAATCCTAACATATAAGCCGATTCAAAGAAAATTATGTGATTTATATAAGGATTAACTTTGTACCTGCAAAATTTGCTTGATGTCCTTTTGAGCGTCAAGCTCATCGATTAATCCGAGTAACTGAGCTGACAGATAAACAGAATAATGGATTTTACTCTCATTAGACAAATAAGTATTTAAGATAGGAATATACTGATTCCATGCTTGAAAACTCTCCACATTATCTAAGACGGAAGATTGACATTGAGTATTCACAATGTAGTTTGCAGTCTGCCATTCTAACACTGCTTCATGAAGATTTCGTATTTTCCCTTGAACTTCCTCCACACGTTGCTCAATATTCTGATGTAGTTGCTGTAAAGATTCAGCTTGCTCCTTGTAGTCAAAGGTGAGTATTCATTTGGCTTATTATAATCGAGGAAACATACCTCGTATGACTTGAGTTTATAGTTGCTCGTTTTCTGAAGAATATTGATGGCTTCGTCAGTAGATTTGTGATTCATCTCCGCTACAGTGAGATAATGAGTAAATTTATTGCTGAAATTATCGTTATTTTAATCTTACCTTCCTCTTGATCATTTGCAAGAAGCTGTGATATGACCTGCTGCTTAAAATGATCTCGACTGATCCTTTTTCGGATCCTCTCGAGTTTCTTTATTTGTTTCTTTGTTACTTTAGTATGATCAACATATTGTTGCACCTTTTGTCGAATCAAAAACTCTTTCTATGAACAAAAATATTAAAAAGTAATTTTCTTTTCAATCGATTCAATAACCTGTTGCAAAGGATTTTTATTTGCCAATTCAAGCGATTCTTGTTCAGTTAGAGACTTCATGTTTACAACAATTCACTCTTTCGAAACTAATCCAAATTCAATCTGCCAGACTGACTTGATTAGCCTTCAGATCTCTTGCTTGTTTTGCTGTAATGTAACTGTAAAATAGAATTAAGGAATTGGTTTCAATCAGATTATCTGGATTTTTATTGAATTTTTGATGGAAAAGAAGAGGAAAAATGTCGAACTTGAACATTCTATTTTTCTGTCTATTGATCATGAAGAAAATTGCTCCAATTCATTGCTATTTGGTGATTGTTATTGTGTTGTTATGTCAAATGTTACAAGCATATAGACTGTCTCATAGGTTGTCATCTTTTCCCTTGCAAAAATCGTTCAATCAACGTTATATTAATCGCATTCAAGCGACAAAGCAGTTTTCTTCTTTAAATGAGATCGTTTTAGCAAAGAAGGATTCATCAATCTTTTCACAGAAGAAAAGTCCACAATTCGTTTTCGTTGGAGGAAAAGGTGGCGTAGGAAAGACAACTACGAGCTCAGCGATCGCATTGGCTTGCAGTGATAATGGCTTACGTACTTTAGTCGTTTCTACCGATCCTGCACATTCCTTAGGAGATGCTTTAGACGTCGATTTAAGTGTTGGAGTAGTACGACAAATTGCTTCAGAAGAAAATCTCTGGGGTTTAGAAATAGATATTAAAGAAGGAATGAAGTCTTTTCAGAATGTTTTAAATGTCGATACATCTCGTTTAGCTGAGCAAATGAACTTACCAAAGGATGTTTTAGATATGATTGACTTTGATGAAATTATTAATATCTTTAAAAATCCTCCACCAGGAATTGATGAAATCTTTGCTCTGACAAAAATCTTTCAATTTACTGATGATCGTTCTCCAATAAAGTTTGACCGTATCATCATTGATACTGCCCCTACCGGTCATACTTTACGATTATTGCAACTTCCAAAGTTTTTAAGTAATACAGCTACTAAAATTTTAAAGTTTCGTGCTCAAGTTGATCGTGCTATGAACATGTTTGGAGGATTGCTTGGTGGTAAAAATGCTGGAAATGGGAAAGACGCTGCGAATAATGTATTAAAAGTTTTTGAAAATATTGAAAATTTACAAAAAGGTGTCGAACGACTGCAACAGATTATCAAAGATAGTGAACAAACACAATTTGTTGTCGTGACAATTCCGACTTTCGTTGCCTACCAAGAAAGTCAAAGACTGATCCAATCTTTACAGCAGAGTAAAATTAAAGTTTCAAGTGTTATCTGCAATCAAATTATTAATGAAGATGCCAATGAGTTATATCTGAAAGATCGATCTGACAATCAAAAGATGTGGATCCAGCACATGAATAACTTTTTATCTTCGTCCCAACCACCAATAGAAATGACTGAAGTGCCTTTCGTCTCAAATGAAGTTACCACTATATATGGATTAAAATATTTTCAAAATCTTGCTCATCCTGTTGAAGCCAAGACACCAAGAAATCCGATAGATTCGAGAAAATTAACTATTTTTGGAGGGAAGGGTGGTGTAGGTAAGATTCATTTGCTCTGATAAATCAATTCTTTATTGATGTCTTACTTAGGAAAGTCTACATCTGCTGCAAGTTGGGCGGTTCGATTAAGTGAAGCAGGATTCCGAACTTTGTTGGTATCGTCAGATCCTGCTCATTCATTAGGAGACGTGTTTAGAGAATCGTTTAAGAGTACTCCTACCTTTATTGAATCAACGGCAGAAAAAGGAGAGTTGTGGGCTTTAGAGATTGATCCAACTCAAGCAATCTCGGAATTCAAACAAACCACTATTCGAGACTTAGAATTAGATAGAAATGGAGGCGATGATAACTCTATGATAAATCTTATTTTTGACCCAAAAGATCCTCCGCCAGGCATTGATGAGTTAGCTGCTGTTTCTAAAGTTATTTCTTTCCTCGAGGATGGTTATAAAACACCGTTCGATGATTTGATTAAGTTTGATCGAATTGTATTAGATACTGCTCCTACTGGACATACATTACGAATGTTGGAATTACCTGCTTTTATGCAATCCTTTTTAGCAACAGTTCGAAAAGCTACAGATAAATTATCCTCTTTAACGAGTATGATGTCTGGGTCTGATAGTTCGGCAGGTGAGGCGATGTCAGAGAAAATGCTTAAGTTACAACAAAGAATGAAGAAATTCGAAACAATGCTGCATAATCCAAAAGAGACTGAATTTACGGTGGTTACTATCCCTACTCAATTGGCAAGTGCTGAATCGAAACGATTACTACAATCGTTGCAAGAAAAGAAAGTCTTGGTACGGCGCGTGATCATGAACCAAGTGATCCAGACCTCTGAAAGTCAGACTTATTTGAATTCGGTTAAAAGTGGTCAATCTCTAGTTCTGAAGGATCTTGAACAATTGTCCAATACGAAAGGATTACCTTTAGTCAAAATTCCTTATTTCCCAACTGAAATGAGGACAGTTTATGCTCTAAGGTACGTAGGAAAGACAATATTCCCAGATCAATCATTGTGATCAGGAATAATAAGTGTTTGCGGATACTAATGATTAAAAAAGTCATTACAGCAAGGTTTCATAAATTTACAAAGTTATAAAAAAAAGCAAAATCTAATCCTCATTCTCTGAATCAGACGAAAAGAAATCCTCTGTTCCATAGCTTCGCTGATTTCTTGAAGCTAAATTACCATGATTGGGGTTCATCATTAATATATCTGCTTGTATCTTAGCCTCTCTTTCCTCCAGGCTCTTTTGGAGATAATAAAGCGAATCGCTCTTAATGTACTTCTTCTTTCTCCCTGATGAGGCGACCTGAGCTTGTCGGAGTGCGGTTGTGCGAGGACTTTCCTTTACAACTCGATCTATATCCTCATCAACTTCCCCATCCTCTCCTTCGTTCGCTGATATCCCTGTTCCACCTCCCGACATAATTTCAGTCATGACTCGAATAAACTCTTTTCTTGGGATATATAAAATTGGGCTTTGATTGTTCTCCATATTCATTCCAACACCAACAAATATGAACAAAGAAGCCGCACCGATACAAAATCCATGATCAAGATTATTCATGCTATCGTCGAATAGGCAGGAGTGAGTTATTCGAAAGTAGATAACATTTGACCCTTACTTGTGGAAGCTCATCCTCTCACAGCAATGCATTCCAACAATTAAACCCAAGAATCCTAGAAAATAGCTCCCTAAGATTTGATGAGGTAGGCGACTCCTACTATAAATCCGACTTAATCCAACGACGAGAGTGGTAACGATGGCAACGGGAAGGAAATAGATTGTATTCAAGTGGAAAAATAAATGACCCATTATTATTACGCTCATGTAACTTTCAAGAGAGGGAAAACTGGAGAAATGTAACACCTGTGGAAAAATTAGAAAAGTTTTGTACTTACGCATAACTATCAGAGCTCAGGTCCGTCTTTGGCTTTAGATTTATATCGTATTCGTACGGTCTCTTCGCCTCAATCATCATTCGAACAGCTGAGAAGAAGGTCAACGACATACAAACAAAAGGTTTCTAGAAACTTACGGACAACCACAATTAAATTCATAATAACCACCCAAAAATGCTTCGATCCGACTTCAAACAACCCAAATATGAAGAAGAACCACAATACCAACACCACATCTTTCAAAGGGTTCTTGGAGACCACTTTCGCAAAAAAGTCAGACAACCAATTAGATTGATCAATTTTATGATTAATCAACTGTAAAAGCTCAATGTCTTTACTCACAACATCATTATAGGAAGACATGATCAAAAATTGAAATAAAAATGAGCGAAACGTTCATTGAGTCTTCATTTTAAGAATTGAGTCTTCAAATTTCCAAACAAAAAGCGCTTTTTCTAATTCTGTTGACTTTTTTGAAAACTGTTACTTTAACTCGATAACCCTCTCACTTTGAGTGATTGGATCTTTCTCCAGTCTTGTTAGAAATATGGAGAGTATCACCATAACTGCTAATTTAGCGCGATCTGCTGTTGTGCTGAAAGCGATTCGAGCTGAGGAAGTGCCTCAGTTTTTCCAAAATATACTCGCAAAGCATAAACAGACTTATGGATCTAAATATACGCAACAACAAATTATCGCTGTAATTAACCTTTCTAAAATTCGAATATTACGAATACGTGGTAAAGTTTGGGATCAACTCGTCGACGGGGATTCGATTTGGTTAGTCACAAATCAAGAGTGGCAAGAATATTGCGATAATGTCCTTAATCAAGAGCAGCTGTATCGTCATGGAAAAAGAATTGTTCATCAACACCCGAATTCATTAAGCCCTGAAAAGCTTCAGCATTTTGTTTCGCAGTATTATGAAGGCTCCAAACCCGTTGACCCTATGAAAAAGTTCTCCTCTCCTCCACCTTCTGTTCGCCCCTCTCCACCAAAAAAGACTGTTCCCTTAAGATCTGCGGACTCTGATCGTAATAAAATTCACGTGAATTCAACGAATCATCGATCTCCATTAGTTCCAAAAGGAAAGGCAATTGCAGATGTCAGAATGATCGAGGCTGTAAAAAATTCCCTATCTCCAAAGATGAATCTCCCTCCTTCCACCATCAAGAAATCTTCGCAATTTACCACACTTGGCAATAATATTTCCACTAAAGTACCTTCTCAATTAATTTCACAACAATCGAGAGGTCCTTCTTCTTCGCGCCTTCCTACCTTTTCAACCCCAACAGATCCAGTTCATGATATTAACGAGCTATACTCTGAGTACAAAGAAAGCTTTCCCAGTGACTTTGACATTTCTTCTCCTCCAAATGTTCAGAATAGGAGTTCGCTTCATCCTCTTTATAATGCGGGCTCGGAATATCAATATTATACAGAAGAATATTTGCATGAAGAGGAGAAATCTGAAGCAGCAAATCCAGAAGAAGAAAGAGAGGAAGAAATGACAGGAGAAGACGACAACGCAAAAGAAGAAGAAGTTGATTTGGAACTTACATTACCTCGGTATAATAATATCGATTGGAGGGCGGATCTTGCCGCTACAGAAGAGTTCGACCCCACTATGGAAGCTAAATATGATACAAGTATTCTCCCCACTTCACCTACTACTTACACAAATGATGAAATTGAAGAAGATAATGATGACTCCAATGAACTTTATTCCGATGAATTTTCGGATAATGAACCTTACGAAGAAGATCTTCGCGATCATGATGCGGATGCTGAAGTAAAATCGGTCACTGACGATGGAGATAAAGATAAGCAAGCTACCATCGATAACAATCAACTCCAAGAAGTTGAAAATGATCAAGTGAATCAAAGTTCTTCTAATAGAGAAGAAGACGAGATGGAGACCTTTTCTGATATGGAAAATAATGAGTTCGATCTTCCACTCTCAGTAAACAAACCTAACACTGTTACTCCTTCTTCAACCGCAGTTGTTTATAATTTAGACGAATTTATCAATGAGGATGAAGATGAAGATGAAGAATTTCTTTCCCCCGCGTCATTAAAATCTCCCATCCCCCAGTCGGCTAAACCATGGTTTGGAGAGACTTCCCATCAGCCTTACTCCCTCTACGTAAGGGGTGTTTTAAGCGACGACAAGAAGGATGAAGCTAAGCAAGTAGACAGCCCTTCAGATTGGGCAGAATATGCAGAGCGCGATGACGAGGATCATCATTATGATGAAGCCTTGATCGAGGATAAAGTCTACCACGAAAGATTAGAAAACGATCAACAGGATGAAGTGGAGAATGTAGAAGTAGCGTACGAGAAAGAAGCGGACTTAAAAACAGAAAGGGATGTATTTGAAAGAGGTGGCTTCATTAATGAGGAGGAAGAAGAAGCGGTTCATGAGGTGTTCGAAAATCAAGAAACCGTACCGAGTATGGAGGAGGACTTTTCCGAAGAAGAGGAAGACTTTTCCGAGGAACAGGAGGAACAACAATGGGAACAGAAAGAAAGAGAAATCGAAAAAATGGGCAAAACGCCTGAAAACGCTGTAAATGAATTATCTTCAGACGAACTTCTGCCTAGTGTTACTCTTGACTCTCGCTGTGCACCCGAGACTAATTTCTATGGAAGCTTAGCTGGAAATTCAGTCATTAGAAGTAATCTTGATGGACCTGATGGTAATTTGAATGGTAAGGAACTAATGTACCTACATTTCAGCTCTTATACTTTGGAATAGACTTGGAAGCAAGTTCTGTAGACCACTCCATAATATCAGAAACCTCCTATACTTCAAACATCCATAGCCCACAGAGATCAAAGGATGTCGATCTTCATAATAATGACACAGCAGATGTTCTTTCAGAAGGAGGGAATGATAGTAGTTCGAGTGATCAATCCTTGCCGATAAAATACGAACTGTCCATCGTTGAAAACGACGACAATAATTCCTACCCTAATTCCTCTCATTCTGAGAATGCAAGTGAAACGAGCAGCGATAATCAAGCCGAGGATGTTTTACTTTCCTCATCATCTTCAGAGAAATGGGATGAAGATCTTGCCGACCAAGAACTGTTTGATGTGTCATATTTGGATGATATTAAAGAAGTGCCGATAGTCGAAGATACCTCTGAAAATATAGAACATAGAGAAGAAAAACTTGAGCTTCGATCTGAATACTCTTCTTCGTCAGCAAATGAAGATGAGGAAAGAAATGATATCTCCACTTTAGACCCAATGAACCAAGATATATTCGATCGTTCAGATAATGACGTGGTCGAAAGAAAGATATTCGATGAAATTGTTGAAGAATTTACGAAAGAAATCCAAAAATTTGTTGAAGTTGCGCCTTCCTCGCAAGAAATTGACGAAATGGATGTGGACGATTTAATGGATGAGTATGGATTGAGTGATACCGAGGGCGATTATGAAGGAGATGAGGAAGACAATGTAATTCGCGAACTTCCGTTGACTTCTGACGAGGAAAAGGAAATCAAGATTGAAGCCGCAGAACTGATGAAAGAAAAGGATGAAGATATTATTGACAAAAAGAGTGAAGAGGATGAAAGCCTTTTGGAGGAGAAGAGCGAAAAGGATGAGGACTTTGTGGATGAGAAGAGCGAAGAGGATGAAGATATTATTGACGAAAAGAGCGAAGAGGATGAACACCTGTTGGATGAAAAGAGTGAAGAGGTTGGAGCTCTTGTGGACAAAAAGAGTGAAGAGGATGAAAACCTGTTGGATGAAAAGAGTGAAGAGCTTGAAGCTCTTGTGGACGAAAAGAGTGAGGAGGATGAAGATATTATTGACGAAAAGAGTGAAGAGGATGAAGATATTATTGATGAAAAGAGTGAAGAGGATGAAAACCTGTTGGATGAAAAGAGTGAAGAGGTTGGAGCTCTAGTGGACGAAAAGAGTGAAGAGGATGAAGATATTATTGACGAAAAGAGTGAAGAGGATGAAGATATTATTGATGAAAAGAGTGAAGAGGATGAAAA
>VKHI01000427.1:0-18004 GCA_015145745.1 Poterioochromonas sp. DS
TCTCCAAATAGTTGTTGGGAAGTATTAACAAAATAATGATAATCATCCCAGGTTAAGAAGGATCGAATAAGTGAGAACATAACTTCAGGTAGGCGATTCATTTATCGTGATGTGTATGAATAAAATGGTCTTCTATCTTTGGAAAGTGCCAACAGATCAGAAAGATCTCAAAGATCTAGCACAAGATCGAAAGGAAATCCCAAGAGCGCAAATTCCCAAACACCTAAATACTGTGACGTAATAAAGCGAAAATAAATCTCTTTACAAAATCATGTCTACTGTTCAATCATTCTAAAAGAGAGAAGTATTTCATTAACATTACTTCTGTTACACAAATGTACACAATTCAAAAAAAGATATGCGGTTTTGTGGGCAATTTATAAAATGATTTATTGACTTACGCCTACTTGGGAGAACTGGACGTCAACACAGGAAATCGTTAGATTTGATATACGATGATTCTCATCTAACAACATCTCGTACGTCCCTGATAATTTAATATTCATTGGTATTGCTGCTAACTGAAGTTGCTGTAAGTAATCTTCAATTTTTTCAAAAGAGTAAAAATCCTTCGGGTCTAGATCATACTCCACGACAACGTCATTCTTATCAACTGCTTTACCATTAAACATCTTTGGAAGAAATATCGCTGTAGCCTCAATGTAATAATTCGCAAAAATTCTACTTCCATTCTCATACAATCTCTTACAGATTTGAGTATCAGTCATTCTTGCTATCGAGTCAGGAAGGATTAAACTATTCACAGCTTGTAAACGCTTCAGCATAGCAGTTCCTTGAATTTCGATAGGAGTAAAGCAAATTGGAACATTATCAGGGAAAGTATGGATGATTGCACATTCGGGCCGATAGAAATCGTCAATAAAAGAGGAGAATAGTTTGTTGTCATGTGAGTTGATCACATTATTAAACATGTCAGCATACTTTCTTCGAATGTCTCTTTTAAGAATTCGAATCTCAGGAATAAAGGATGTCTTATATGGTGGCTTTCGATAATGTTTAGATGACTTGCGCTGTCTTCTACGAGTCTTTGATATTTGATTGTTGGATGAGGAAGATAAAGTTGGAACTTCTGGGATTTCCCTTGAAACGAATGTCTTCGCTTCTTTTCCTTCCAATTGTAAGAGTAACTGAGGGAAGTTCATTCAAAACAAACAATGATCTGAACATGGAAGAAGAGTGTATGAACGAGAAACACACCTGCAAGACCACTCGCGATATCGCGCTAAGAAGGATTTTCCATCTACAATCTTGTCGCTTCTTGTTTGTTTGTCTAATAAAATTTGGTTTTTAATTGAACTCTTCTAGAAAATAATCAATGAAATGTTTTGTTTCAGTTCACCAAAGTTTCCTGATGGTAACTATAAATTTCTGACTGTAATTGTAATTTTTCCCTTCTCCTGACTTTTCGTCTCTATCACGAGTGCCTTGCAGGTTGATGAAGAATTCTCAAAGTTTGTTTCTGTTCACTTTTCACCAAGAAAGATAATGTCCATCTCACTCAATGCAGTTGAAGAGGAGACTGATTTAAAAGAGCTCCTAATTTTGCTTGATGGAGAGGATCAAATATCAAGTCGTTCTTCCGTTAGCCTCTCAAAGAAAAGGCGGCGAAATCACAATAAGTGTTACAGGAAGCCTTCTTTCAAACCTTCTTTCATGCCTGAATTAAGAATTCTTAAGAGAGATATCAGAAGGGCATATCCAGATATGTTAAATAACGTAATGAACTCTCATGATATAGAACTGTTTTCTTCCTTTGTTGACAGGTTCTATCATCATGAATGTACCATGGTTCAAACATTTCCAGAGAGCGCTCCCGCCTGTTTCAACTCTATACAAATTCAAGGAGCTGAAGCTTTGAAACGAAAGCAACGAATGACCGATCTAGTCACTCCTGATGCAGTAATTAATTTATCGAATTCCCAAGTCTGTAAGAGATTATATGAGAGTGGAAGTCGAGTTTTAGGTAATTTTGGTGTCATGGGTACAGTGATCTATCTTCCAAAGGTTTATAATGGGAAACCAGTTGATCCGAATGATCCGATACTTGATTATGATGTTGATCACAATGAGTTTCTAGCTCTGAAAAAACCGGAGGACTTCTTAAAGAAATTACAATTAGCTGCTAAACCTTTGAATATGCAAGTTGGGGGAAGTTATGAAATGGTATTAGATGCCAACCATCGCGTCCAACGAATCGCTATCTCATGGCTGTCATTTGATATTTCACAATCTTCCTTTTTAGACTAAATTCCACAGTGATGATACTTATTATATTAATGTAGATATATGAGAATAGAAGCAATTTTAAAGTAGGGTTGGAATTTCGGTAGCTTCCCGAATTGTAATTTGATGATGATTCGATAAGGAAGACAAATACTCTTAAGTTCTTTACCTTGTATCTGTAATTGTAACTCATCAAGTTCATCGTTCATGACTTAAAGATCTTGTCTTCTTAATCGATATTGCAGAAGGGTAAACTATTCCTCAAATCACATTGTTTTTCGAGTCTAAGTTTCTATCTTCTCCTTGAGAAATGCAAGAACTAAACTTGTTAGTCCTGGCTAATCGTCTTTATCGAGAGTAGTCTTATAAGACGACAAAGACATTCAGCTTGGTTTTATTGAGATAATGTTAATCAATGAACTTGAAGAGGAAAATGACATGAAAGAGCTCTTCAATTTGATAGATGGGCTAATTCAGGAGGATCAAATATCAGCAGATTCTGTCAGTACTATTAGCCCGTCCTCCAATCACTCTACTAAGACTCAAAAGCGACGAAATCACAATAAATATTACAGGAAGCCTCCTTTCAAACCATCTTTCATACCAGAATTGAGAATTCTTAAGAGAGATATTAGGAGATCATATCCAGACATGCTCAGTAATGTGATGAACTCTCATGATGTGAAGTTATTTTCTTCGTTTGTCGATAAGTTCTATCAGCAAGGTTGTACCATGATTCAAACCTTTCCAGACAGCGCTCCATCTTGCTTCAATTCAGTACAAGTCTATGGAGTCGAAATTATGAAAAGAATGCAAGGAATGCACTATCTCATGACTCCTGATTCAGTTATTAATTTATCGAATTCCCAAGTTTGTAAGAGACAATATGAGAGTGGAAGTAGAGTTTTAGGGAATTTTAATGCAACAGGAACAGTGATCTATCTTCCAAAGGAATATAATGGGAAGCCAGTTGATCCGAATGATCCGATATTGGGTTATGATCTCAATCATAATGAAGTTTTAGCCTATGAAAACACTGAGGATTTCTTACAACAGTTACAATTAGCTGCTAAACCTTTGAAAATCCAGTTTTGGGGAAGTTATGAGATGATATTAGATACGAACCATCGCGTTGAACGATTCACGATCTCATGGCTGTCTTTTGATATCTCTCGAACTTCTCTGTAAGGGCTTTTGCAGTTTTTTAATTTTTTATATGAATATAGGTATATATATCTTTGTATTTTAAGCTAATTATGTCAGAAGGTAATGATCTTCATGCCAAATCAATTGAAAATCATCTTACAAAAAGGATGAATATATCTAAAGTAGTTGATTTCTTGAAAAAGCTTAACTATATCTTAATTGTAACTAAGACCTCGTAACCGATACCTCGATGAAAGAAAGAACGAAACTCGATGAAAATTTGCTTTATCAAAGGAGAAGCAAAGTAAAATAAATACATTATTAGAACAATTTATTCCATCACAAGAGAAATATCTAAATCTTGGCAGGAAAGACTAATCCGCATTATCCGGTGAGACTCATCTAATATCATCTCATACATACCTGAAAAACACAGTTCCGTTGGTCTTTTCGCTATCTGTACATGGTGCATGAGATCTTCAGCTCTTTCCAACCCTGAGTACTCATGAGGATCCATATCATATTCTAATATTGCTCCACTACTATCGACCTCTCTCCCTTTGTGAACCTTGGGGAGGTAAATGGCTGTGGCTTGAACATGATAGTTCCCAATAATTCGACTGCCTTCTTCATTCAATCTTTTACAGATTTGTGCATTTGACAAGCGCGTGACAGAGTCTGGCATAGTGAAATCACTCATCGCTTGCATGCGCTTCAGGAGATCAAGACCTTGAATTTCAAAAGATCCAAAGCATGGTGGAGCATTCTTAGGGAAACGATGAGCCATGAAGGCATCAGGTCGATAGAAGTCATCCACAAAGGAAGAAAATAGTTGGTCGTTATGAGAGTTGACAACATTGTTAAAAATGTCGAGATATTTTCTGCGAATATCTCTCTTGAGGATTCGTATCGATGGAATGAAAGCTGCTCTGAAAGGAGGCTTTCTATAGTGCTTTTGTGCCTTGCGACTCCTTCGGTTAATTTGATTGTTTGTGAGCCCAGACGAGCTTCGAACTTCAGTTGAGATCGCTTTAACTTCTTTCTCATTCATTTGTAAGATTAACTCATCAAGCCATTCTTCTTCTACAGCAATTTCATGTTCGCCGTTGATCATTTATAGAAATTTTATCTCAGTCTGGCAGATAATGAGTTGGGATTCTATAATTGTCAACAGATAATGTGCTTGTATCAAAAATCTCTCCTATAGCGCGCGTGCGCGATATTGCGGGTTGAAGAAATGGGAAAAACTTCTTGTGAGAAAAAAGGAATCGTCTTTTAACTTTCTTTCAATCTCATCACAATCACACGATGATATAAGGTAGAGAATCTGGTTGAAATGTTGCGTTCTTCTCTGAAAAAATATATATATATATTTCAAACTGCATAACATCTAAGTTCTATTTATGATACTCCTGCATATTCGTCTTTACCGCGAGTAGTCTTGCAGGTGTGTTTTACCGTGACATCAGAAGAGAAATAATTGGAGGGAAGAGATATAGATATTACTGCCACCTCTCTACATTTGATCTATCTGCTCCTTTTGTTTCCTCCTTGATTAATTGAGAGAATAATGTCCATCTGTGAACTTGAAGATGAAAATGATTTGAAAGAACTCTTCTATTTGATTGATGAGCTAAAGAAGGAGGATGAAATGTCAACAGGTGATTCTTTGGTCAGCTCTTCTGGACAATCCTCGATGATTCAAAAGCAGCGAAATTCCAAAAGGCATTATCGGAAGCCTCCTTTCAAAACTTCTTTCATTCCTGAATTAAGAATTCTTAAGAGAGATATTAGGAGATCATATCCAGACATGCTCAGTAATGTGATGAACTCTCATGATGTGAAGTTATTTTCTTCGTTTGTCGATAAGTTCTATCGGAACGAATGTATTATGGCCCAAACCTTTCCTGAGGGTGCCCCTGCATGCTTCAATTCTGTAGAAGTCCAAGGTGTAGAAATTATGAAACGACTACAAGGAATGCACTATCTCATGACTCCTGATTCAGTGATGAATGTATCAAATTCTCAAGTGTGTAAGAGATTATATGAGAGTGGAAGTAGAGTTTTAGGTAGTTTTAATGTAAAGGGTACAGTAATCTATATTCCTAAGGTTTATAATGGGAAACCAGTTGATCCGAATGATCCGATTCTCGATTACGATCTTGATCATAATGAATTCTTAGCGTATGAGAAAACTGAAGACTTCTTAGAACAGTTACAATTAGCTACAAAGCCTTTAAATCTTCAGTTTATGGGAAGTTATGAGATGATATTAGATGCAAACCATCGCGTTGAACGATTCACAATCTCATGGCTGTCTTTTGATATTTCCTATTCTTCTTTTTCAACCTGTGTTTTGTAGTGGTCATGACTATTATTATTTTATATTTTAATGTAGATAAGTTAGATGGAGTACATATATATTTCTTTGTATTTTAAAGGCTTTATAGTCTAGAGGTAATAATCATCAAGAAGTAAAAGCTTTTTCTCAAGATTTCTCTTACAGAAAGAAAGAAAGAAAGAAAGAAAGAAAGAAAGAAAAATACAGTGGTACAGATTTCTTTGTATTCGGAGGATTTGTAACTACAATTAACCCTGTTCTTCATAAAAATACTGGTACAATGACCAATACCTCGATCAATGGAAAAAAAAATTCTAAAATGGAGAAGAAAGAAATGAAATACAAATTACACATGATCGTGAAATATCTGAAACACATTTATAATATCTTTGAGATAATAATGCCCGTATTTAAATTTGAAGAAGAGAATGACATGAACGAACTCTTCGATCTAATTGATGGACCAAATGAAGATCAAATGTCGGCTGATCCTTCCGCTGCCGTTAGACCCTCCTCAAGCCATTCTTTGAAGACTCGAAAGCGGCACAATCTCACGAAGAACTTTCGGGAACCTCTTTGTAGTGATTTTTAATTATTATATTTTGATATATGTACATACTTGTTGTATTTAAAGCTTCACATTACTGATATGTTGGGGTTAATGATCATCAAACGTAATAGAACTCTTCATGACAAAAGAATTTTCAAGATGTTTTCTTACAATTAACAGAGATGTCAATATCATAACCAATACCTCGATCGATGATGCAAAAAGGGAAGAAGAGAATAAAACCATAACTAAAAGAGAAGTGTGTTGGATATGATTTCAATAAAAATCAAACAAGAAAAAGCAAAGAAATGAAAGATAAAAACAATATTAGAACAATTTATTCCATCACAAGAGAAATATCTGAAACTTTAAGATCTTGACAAAATATGCCAATTCGTACGATACGATGAGACTCATCTAATATCATCTCATACATACCTGAAAAACACAGTTCCATTGGTCTTTTCGCTATCTGCACATGGTGCATGAGATCTTCAGCTCTTTCCAACCCTGAGTACTCATGAGGATCCATATCATATTCTAATATTGCTCCACTACTATCGACCTCTCTCCCTTTGTGAACCTTGGGGAGGTAAATGGCTGTGGCTTGAACATGATAGTTCCCAATAATTCGACTGCCTTGCTCATTCAATCTTTTACAGATTTGTGCATTTGACATATGCATCACTGAATCTGGTAGAATTAAGTTACTCATCGTTTGCATGCGTTTCAAGAGATCAAGACCTTGGATTTCAACAGATCCAAAGCATGGTGGAGCATTCTTAGGGAAACGATGAGCCATGAAGGCATCAGGTCTATAGAAGTCATCCACAAAGGAAGAAAATAGTTGGTCGTTATGAGAGTTGACAACATTGTTAAAAATATCGAGATATTTTCTGCGAATATCTCTCTTGAGGATTCGTATCGATGGAATGAAAGCTGCTCTAAAAGGAGGTTTTCTATAGTATTTTTGTAATTTTCGCGGTTTTTGTGTTGTTATTTCATTCTTGAAGGAGCATAAGGACAAATTATCATTTTCTAAATCCCCCAACGAGAATAATTCCAGATCAGAATCACTCAACTCCTTTGTTCCTTGAACTGATTCCATTTTCACTTTACAATTAAACAATTAAACGAAGGATACACTAACGCGATAACGCGATAACGCGATAACGCGATAACGCGAGTGTGTGAGAGTATATCGTAACGCGATAACGAGAGTGCATGCAGGTGTGCAGGTGGAGAGTTTTATGGGAGGTTGAGAGGAGAAGTTTATTATTAGCGAGGGAATATTATTCTCAAAATATATTCAATAGATGGTGGGCTTTGTATCTCGAAGACAAAGGCAAGTGGTGGAAATGGATGAATTCGGTGGGACGGATGAGGAGAAAAATAATCAAGAATTGGAATATCTTCTCGGTCTAATCCTTTCTGAAGAAGATGAAAGTGAAGATAAAGATGAATCAAACTCTTCTGTATCATCTGAGAATTCTCCTATCTTAACTCCATCATCTTCTTCATCAGCTTCAGACAATGACTTTCCAACCACAGTCATTAAAACCGAAAATATCACCGAATTACAACCAGCACCAAAGAAAAAGAAAACCCGCAAACCTTACAAATCATCCCGAAAACCAAGCTTCAGAGTCCCTTTCATTCCCTCTTTACGTATTTTAAAACGTGATATTCGAAGAAAATATATTGATATGTTGTTCCATGTCATGAACTCTCATGATGAACAACTGTTTTCATCTTTTCTTGATGATTTTTATATCCCTGAATGCCTGACAGAACATACGTTCACGAAAGGTTCTCAATATTGTCTATGTGATCTTCATTTACAAGGAACGGATTTAATTAAACGATTACATGGAATTCATTGTCAGACAATGCCTGATGCTCTGTTTCTAATGTCTAATAGTAAAATTTGTAAAAGACTTAATGAAAGTGGTAGTAGAATTGTTGGAAATTTTCATACATCAGGAACAGCTGTTTATATAGCAAAGAATGGTTGCACTGGTAAAGATATTAATAAAAAAGATTTAGTAAGAAGACCATCACTACATGATAAGAATGAAATGATTGAATTTGGATTAGCCGATGAACCATTAAAAATTGATTTAAAAGGGACATATATTATTGAACTAGATGAAAATCATCGTTTTGTCAGTGTTTCATTTCTTGCATCTGAGTGTAATGTTAGTCCAGAGAAAGCCATTGAACTCGTTACCTGCAACAAGCGTTAATTTGTTTTCATATATATTTTTGTTTATAGCGACATATAATTCAATCTATGAATGTTAGCTGACTTTCTTGTTTTCAAACAATTGTGATTGTGATTGCGATTGTGATTGGGTTTCCATCCTCCATAGGTCTCAGTTGTTGTATGGGGATATGTTGGGATTTTATCTTATCTTAGATGTTTCAATCTACAAAAACAACATCACATCTAAGGGTTATCATGAAAAGAAACTTCCTTTTTACAATTGACTTTTTTTACAATAACAAAAACAGAAAATCAATAAAACTTCCACATACCAAAAGCAAAAAAAACCATCAAAAAATTGAAACATATCATTTCTATTACTGCCTTTCAAAGCAGAACCGTAATTATTAAATGATCTTCAAACTACTCTCTTTCTTTTTCTTTCAAGAGATAAGTTGAGATATTTTAATATCAGTACATAAAATACAAGCACTAACAAAGCGATGTTCTTCATCTAATATCATTTCGAAAGTTCCTGATATTTGCATCATCATTGGTGTTGCAGCCAACTGTAAATGAGTCATATAATCTTCAACAAAAACCAAATCCATAGGATTTACAAAATATTGTGAGATTGAATCATTTCTATCGACTGGTATCCCATTATACATCTTTGGCAAATAAATCGCTGTTCCTTGAGCATGAAAACTTCCCATGATCCGACTGCCTTTTTCATCTAATCTTTTACAAATTTTTGCATTATACATCTGTATTACAGAGTCTGGTAGTGCGACTGTGTTGATCATATGTGTTCGTTTGAGGAGATCAACGCCATTGATTTCAACAGATTGAAAACAAGGCGCAACATTATCAGGGAAAAAATGAGCAGATTTACATTCAGGGCGATAAAATTCGTCAATAAAAGAACAAAAAAGTTGATTATCATGTGAGTTAATAACATTATTAAACATATCTATATATCTTCTTCGAATATCTCGTTTTAAGATTCTTAATGCAGGAATAAAAGCAACATTAAACGATCTTTTTCTGTAGGATTTATAAGGCTTTTTGGCTTTCGTTGTCTTTGTCTTTGATACACTTTGCTCATGAGGAGAGGGAAGTGTTGAGCAATCCCCAGATGATGTCTCTTCTTCTTCATCATCAACTTGACCAAGGAAAGAATTCATCAAATCCTCCATTTCAGCATCATGGTTTGTCATTAGATCAAACGCAGTCATTTCATAAATGATTTCTAATGCAAAGTATGGGTTGTTTCTCAACGATTTCGTCAATCATAAAGTAAGAAGAACATTCTTTACAATGATTCACTTCTTTGCACACCTGCAAGAAACATCGCGATACAAGAGAACACACTCCTTTGATACAGTAGAGTAGTGTATGTATGAAGACTTTCTTACTCACGGTCAACAAGCTCTGATCACTCCAACTAGCTGAGGTCTGAGATCTAACCAACGCAGATGTAAGTAGAAGCACTACATACTTATAAGAAAAGAATACCTTTGATTTGATTCATTTTGTAGGATCTTTGGCTGAGATAATGCCTTATTTCTTGTTTTTGTTGAACCTTTGTCCTCACCGCTTTTCGTAAGTTCATCAGATCTTTTTGCAGATGCGAATATTTGACTGATTTTAGATAAATTAGAAAAGAAAAAAAGAAAATAAAGTATATAATAATTCAGATATAAATCAATCAGTAGATTCGATAGGAAAAAGGAAAAAAAGAAGATTAAAAAGATAAATGGTCGATCATCAAAGCAAGATGAAATCAAAAAATGAAATAGAGTTTCTATTATTATGATATATTTAAATCATTACAAAAAATTCCAACACTTACAAAACGATGATTTTCATCTAATATCATTTCAAAAGTACCAGAAAAATACATTTTCATTGGCTTTGCAGCAATTTGTACCTCTTCTATAAAAGATGAATTTTTCTGAGGATTATTTTGTTTCATGGAATGTAAATAGAGATGATACTCTATACAATCATCATTCTTATCAACTACTTTTCCCTCATGAACTTTCGGAAGATAGATAGCTGTAGCTTTCAGTTGAAATTTCCCAATAATTCTACTTCCATTCTCATTTAATCTTTTACATATTTGAACATTCGAGATTTCACTGACAGAATCAGGAAGGATCGAAGTATTCATCGCATGCATATACTTCATCATATCAACACCTTCCATTCTGATAGACTTAAAGCAGGGAGGAAAGGAATCAGGATAATAGTGAATTGAGATACATTCAGGTCGATAAAAGTCATCCATAAAGGAAGAAAATAGTTGGTTGTCATGTGCGTTCATCACATTATTAATCATTTCGATATACTTTCTTCGAATATCTCTCTTCAGAATTCTTATTGCAGGGATAAAGGCAGGCTTATAACAGGGTTTTCGATAGTTATTAGGTCTTTTACTTCTTTTATCTCCTTTCTTAACCGATTGAGGAGGATTGTTGACAGGAGATGAACCAGTTGGGGATGAGGAAAAAAATTCCTCAAAGTTAACTGCTTCTGTTAACATGAGGTCTATTAAGATGTCCAAATCGAGATCTTGAGTGATCATTTTAGTGTGTTTGATCCCCCTTAAAAAATGTTAAATGTTCCTGCATTCAACATCTGACTCGCGTTATCGCGTTAATGAAGTCTTGCAGTATAAGAGTCTCGCGATAAAGAGGAAGAAGTTCCATTTCTCTAACAGCTGTAGTTTCATTTAGAAACTAAATATGATAGAGGGATGGAAGCAGTTCTTAAGAGATGTTTATCGATTAAATGAAAATTTATATCTTATTTCTTCATTGATCTTTTTTACTTCACTTGTTATTGGAATCTCTTTCTATATGTATGTGAATCAATGGAGTTTCTCTTTGTCTTATTACTTCGCTGCCTCTGTCTTACTTGGTGATATGTATCTGATTCCTGTCGAGCCAACACCAACAAGTCAAGCATTTACTCTTGTGTACTTTCTTTGGGGCACCACACTTCTAGCAGGGGCTGTAGCAGCGACAGCGAATACATTAGTTCAAAATGCTGGTAAAGTTGCTGCAGAAGAACGAAAACGACTTCTTCAACTCCATAGTAAACATCAAAAGAATCAACATTCAGAAAGAGCTCAACAAGAACTCGAAGAGAATGGTCGAGAGGTCTCAAATTCTCATGGTGAAAGTAAGAAGTATTATGAATATTTTCAAAGTTCTCCTATACATATTGGTGATGTTGAAGATTGGCGTTATGATCTATATTTATTTTTAAAATCAATTCATTGGTTTCAATATCGTTCAAAATATATTGCAATTTTTTCATTATTGTTGTGGATTTGTGTTGGTTTACTTTATGGTCTTCTCTTCGAGCATTGGACTTGGACTTACTCTCTGAAGTTCTCACTAGCTGCTGTGTCAGCGAGTGGTACTTTCCCACCTACCTGTTTAGCTACACCTAATGGCTCTTGTGATTTAGGAACCACTCGCTCGTTGCTTGTTGGAACTTATATTATCATCGGTGTCCCAATCTTTGCCTATACTATGGGTCAGTTCGCAGAACTATTAGTCGAGAGAGCTATCCGATACAATGAACAACGACTTATGATGCGTCCTTTGACAACAGATGAGTATAAGTTTGCGCATCAGCTGCGACAAGGAAAGGTAAGCAGTGAGGAAGAAGAGGCTGAAGAAGACGAGGAAGTAGGAGAGGAGGAGTTAGAAGAGGAAAACACAACTGTATTAGGAGGATTAGAGGAAGAAGTTGGTGGTGACGAAGGTGAAGAATATTATGATTTCTCTGGGAGTGTTATAGGAGAGGATATTGAAGCAGATCTGATGGATAAAGGATCGTCATTGGACAAGTTGTCTACAGAGAAAAATGATGAAGATACTGGACATCCGCTCTCCCTGACAAGAAGTCAAAGCATAAGTGAAGATTACCCTCCACCTTATCCTCTAAGTAGAACATCGTCACGACAACAACAACGTTCTGTCTTCTCTCGTCAAGCAAGTCGATCCAGTGACATCATGAACTTTGTACCTCGAAATCGATCGAGGAGTCGACAAGGCCAAAAGATGAAAAGTCCTAAATCCTTTCAATCTCCTCATCCAACACGCTCTTATCGTCACAATCATCGTGGTAGAAGAAAACATCGTCATCGTCTTGAGATTGACTTTGGATATTTTGTGATCTTAGAGCTCTTACGTATACAAAAGATTAGCAAAGATGATCTCATATATATGAAGGAAGTCTTTGATCGTTTGGATGATGATAAAGATGGGAAATTAAGGAAGGAAGTTACAGCAAAGACACAATTAATGAGAGTAAAGCCTTTACCTCTCGAGCCGATCATTGAAGAACCTGTATCAATCTTTTCTGACGTTAAATCTGAGAGCAAAGAACTCATAGAAGAGGAAAAGAACCCCTCTCCTGTATCGATCAGGGCTTTAGATCGCAGTCTGAGTTCATCACAGAGGGAACCTAAAGATTCAATCATCTTTCAGAACGATCATTATTACCAGCAGCTCCAACAAAAGAGGTTGGAAGAGCTTCGTGAGAATGATGACAATGAGATTATGGAGGAGAATGAGATCCCATCATTATCTAGAATAAACATAGATGATGATTATGGTATTAGTTACTCCCCTCCTCCTGAAGAGGATCGAGATGAGGAAGAAGAAAGCCCTGTCCATATCTTGGCTGAGAGTGACATTCCTTCAACAAAAACGAGAAGAACTGAAGAGGATGATGAAGCCCTTGATAAAGATCTATTAGATGAATCAGAGAAAAGACGGAGGAGAGCAGAGACAGAGGAATCAGAGGAAGAGGGGGAAGATGAATGTCACTCATTTTTAACCAGTCAATACAATCAAAAAGTACTTCAAATGATGCACAAATATGTTAGTGGTTCTAGTAGAAGCGCCTCGTCTCCATTATTTCCTGTTAATCCGGACCATAATTCCGAGGTAGAAAATCATCTTTACCATCATAATCATCACGACAACCAAGAAGAGGAAGAAGAATTATCACCTCCAAATGCGAAAACTCCAACAAGTTTCTTGAAAAAGCTATTTAGTGGATTTAACATTCATAAAGAGCATCATCTTCCACCGACACACACTAATAATGAAGAAATGAGTCAGAATGGATTGGTTGAAGATGTCGAGAGTGGATTGTCACTGAAGCCCTCAGCTAGTAGGAAAAGTGAAAATCGGTCTGATTCTAGAAAAGGAAGATCAGCATCAGTGTTTGTTCCTCCTTCTCATCACTACCAAAATTCTTCTAGTTCATTGCTAGGAGGTGGTGAGAGAAAGAAGATAGAGAGAAGAAGCACAGTTGTTGGAAACGAACATTTGCCGGTATATTATCAAAAGAAACCTGATAATCTCCGTCCTTCATCAGCGAATTCTTTAAATTTCGAGTCTAAGAAATCAGGGAAATCTAATAGGGAGCTTTCGAGTGTGAGAAATGTAAATGAAGCCACACCTCTACTTTCCCCTAATGAGATAATTGAGAAATATTCTTGAACATTCTATTATTTTATTATTAATGTTGTAAATAACAGTTTTATTAATTTTTAGATAAAAATCAATAAGTTATAACGAATTCTTCCCAAGTTCTTTCTCAATTCTGTCAGAGCTTTCGAATGAATTCATTGAATATTTATCAAACACCTACCGAGAGTCTTTTTATTAAATTACAGAAAAGACTCTTCCCAATTCCAGGAACCGCGGTATGTAAAACGGGGCTCTTAATTATATATTTAATAGTTTGGTAAATTGAGACATATGACAGCGACAAAAGTTATCTCCCCAGCCATAACTCAATCGGATTGACGATAAAATACCGACGTCGCAGGTAAGTTTGAATTTGAATTTGTAACAGTCCAGCTATGTGCATTGTTACAAATTCAAATTCAAATTCAAACTTACCAATCTATCAAGCGATCCTCTCGATAATATGGCGAAGGAGAGCGTTTTCTTTTCGATGGTATTTCCGATGGTAGATACACGTTAGATGGAGGGAGGTGGTGAGGGTGATAGGATGGATTGTTGTTGTTTCGTGGTTTGTAGTCGTTATACACTCCGTTATTCCCTTGTTTCGAAGTCCAAATTTTTGTCTCAAATCGTTTTTTCTCAATAACTTTCGATCTATCGAATAACTTCAATTGTTTTTAATTTAATATCAATGATTACGAACTAATGACTCCAAAAAAAAAATTCATTGATTTAATCAAGTAATCATTGAAAATTCATTAAAACAACAAGAAAGTTCAAAGGCCTATAACTTATGTAGATTGCTCTATTCACATGAAACAAGTTTTCCCTGAAAGAGACTCTATTTTTTCTGTTCGGAATAGACGTTCAAATTATGAATTTAAGCAATTATGTAAAAAACGCGGATAGTTCAAAGTTGGAAATACAGGTTTGCTGTTCAATGTTCATAGTTGAGAGGGTCTAATTCATAGAGGGGTTTTTGAGATTGTCGACGTTAGATTGATGTTGTTCAGATCTAGAGATGAACTGGCATCGATTCACCCTCGGAAAGAGGTTTTGCGTCGAAATCGGTTTTTAGAATAGCTTTTGATCCAGTGAATATTATCAAGAAATTTCAATTGTGTTTGATTAAGTATCTAATTAAGATCATATGAAGCGAAAAAGGATTGAAATTCGTTAATTTTTGACCGAGTAATCATTAAAAATTCATTAAAAAGCTAAGAAAGTTCAAAGGGCTATAACTTTCTACAGATTGCTCTGTTTCTCATGAAACAAGTTTTTTCTGAAAGGAAATTTAGAGTTATTTTCCAGATAAAAAAGGATTTAACTTATTACATTTAATGACAATGATACTCAACTTTCAAAAAAAGAGGGGTTTTCATGCTAAGTCGATTTACAGCCGTGTAACTTGTTGCCATTTGGTGATAAGAATCGGTGAACATTAACTAGGTATTCTACATGGATTCCTGAGCCCTAAATTGTCAAATATGACAATCCTTTGCCCCTTAAATGCAATAAATCCATCATGTAAAATAATGTCATTTTTGGGAATGTCGTAATGAGTCAAAAATTGCTCGTAAACCTCTGGAAATTCAGCGAAATAGGTTTCTTTACTCTTAATATAAATAATACAATCTTCTGTGATGTCATATTTCTTTGACGCTTCCTCAAATTCGCTTCGAACACGTTTACCACAATCTGCCTCTTTTTGCTCTTTTGCCATCTTTGGTCATAAGTAAACAACATGCAAGGTGGGCAATTGATTCCATCATCACTGAACATTGTTACAACGACATTGGCGTAAAGAAGCGTCTTCGAATCAGCTTTCCCAAAAATGAATATCGGTATCGGCGCCATATCGGTGATATTTTCTTTCGATTTATTATGCGTCGCCTCACTCAAAAAAGTGACGCAATCCTTCCTTCACACAGTTCACACGTCAACGCGACTCAGTGAGAAAGACAAGTTAACTGACGACATTTGTGAGATTGAATTTTCATGATCGCCTTCAATCTTGTGATTGTGTTGGTCTCCTTTGGGATCTCGTTTCTTGGAGCATACACGGCGATCTGTGGATGTGAACAACTTCGAATCTCCTTCATGATTGATCAAGATCGTTCTTTCTCTCACGTCGTGAAATGGTATTTCCTCATCGGAGCTTCTCTTGGAGGAGTAGGGATCTGGGCGATGCACTTCATAGGAATGGGAGCTTTGACACTGTCATACTCTGAACCCCACGACGTGGACAACATAGGATACAACCTTGTGATCTCTTTGTTGTCGTTGTTGAGTGCAGTGGTGGCGGTGGTGACGGGTGTAGCAGTGGCGAGTAAAGACAGGATGTTTGCGAAGACGAAGAGTGAGATCTTAGATATGATAGTGGATGACTTGCACATCATGTCATTAGAAGAGATTCGATCGCTTTCTCCTCTTCAATATCTGTGGATATGCTCAACGACGGACTTGAAGTGGCTGGTGATGGGAGGAGTGATCGCAGCGTCAGGTGTTTGTGTGATGCATTATATAGGTATGGAGTCGATGGAGTTTCATGGGAGGATCGAATGGGATGTGGGGATAGTGGCAGCTTCGGTGGTGATCGCAGTGATAGCATCGATCGCAGCGTTTTGGATCTTATTTCGATTGTTGTCGATGTATCCTTGTTTCGAGTCATTTCGCCTGATTTCAGCGGTGATAATGGCGATAGCAGTGTGTGGTATGCATTATTGTGGTATGGTGGCAGCGGAATTCCATGTAGCGGCGGATATACCGATCGATCACAAGGTCACGTCAAGTGTGATGGAGAAGAGCAGTTCATTGTACTTGGTGTTGTTTAGTGCAGTAGCGGTGTCATGGATATTCAATGTGATGATAGTATCAGATTTACGCCAGAGATATCATAATAATCAACAAAAATTATTGAAAACTCCCTTTAATCTATCTTTATCTTCTCCTCGCCATCGAACAATGGCTAAGTCAGAAGAAGCGAAGTCAAAGACTTCTGATATTCATATATTGAAATGGAATTCAGTGATTCCTGAATCTCCATAGAATAATGGAAAATTATGATTTTGTTTTGTTTGTTTTGTTTGTTTTGTTTCTCTTTTTGTTTTCTTGTATTTTCACCATTACTACATCACTCGTACGACTACTTCTTTTTACAATGATACAATCATAAGATGTTCACATTATATTATTGATTTTGATGTTTCTTCTTTCACCTAGACCTTCCGTCGTACGGTTTATTTTTTCTTTTGCTTATAAATAATTTCATGGCAGTATTTTCAATATAGAAAATGTATTACTCTATGTCTTTGTATTTGAGTTCCAGCTGCGTACTATATACTATGTGTTTATTTTTGTCACTGCATATGTTGAAATGAGGAGGATGTACGAGAAGTGAAATAATTTCATTAACATAAAATGCATGTAATAAATCTTTTATTGGAAGAAGCAGCATGGAAGAAGACAATTTAGCACGCAATAGATCATCTGAGAGATGTCTTACTGACCAGAAGTGGGACGGTAAGTGGTGGCTGTTTTCTTGTGAAGGAGAAGTCTTGAAGTCTCTTCACGATTGGTAGTGCTCATCACGTAATCAATTCTGTCAGCATGAGATTGATGTTGTTCCGATGAATTTGCCAAACATTACAAAAAATATGAGTATCTGTACCAGTATCGTTTCAGTATTAGTACAGTTAGGTTGTTTGATTTCGATTTATTATGCGTCGCCTCACTCAAGCTAGCAGTGACTCAGCAACAGCGACTTGACTTTCCACCCCTTGGTACCGTTCCAACTGCCAAGACACTCTATGGCAAAGACAATTTAACTGATAACATTCGGGAGATTGAATTGTTATGATTGCCTTCAATCCTGTGATTGTGTTGGTCTCCTTTGGAGTCTCATTTCTTGGTGCATACACTGCGATCTGTGGATGTGAGCAACTTCGAATCTCCTTCATGATTGATCAAGATCGTTCTTTCTCTCACGTCGTGAAATGGTATTTCCTCATCGGAGC
>VKHI01000428.1:0-26780 GCA_015145745.1 Poterioochromonas sp. DS
TGTAATGCATCATATTCAGATGCTGGGATGGCTCCACCAGTAGAAACTGTTGGATTAATATTTATTAAGAATATAAATACTAAAATAATTAGAAAATATTGTATGTTCATGGTAATGAAATGGTATCTAGTATCTATTCACAAATCAATCAAAATCTTTGAAAAGTTGTGAGGATGTTAAATACCGGAAGGAATCATCCGGGTTAGAAGTTCTACAAAACTCGAGTAAATGGAAAACCGGATATTGTGAATAAGGAAATTGTTTAATTTGAATTTTCTTTTTTTTCAGTTTCGTTTTTATAATTCGAATAAATGAGTGAGAAAGACCTTTCTATCGCAGCAGAAACAGCTGACGAGTTCTGGAAAGCTTACCAAGAGGCAATACAAGAGTTTAGGAAAGGGTTCGTTCAGAATGATTCTTTAAAAGTGGGAAATGAGGGTGAAAAACAGACTACAATTCAAAGAGCCAAGCAACAACTCGATCAGCTGCAGCAGTGTAAGGCTTATTTAGTCTAGGAGTGTCAAAATTATAAAGCCTATTTATAGATGTGACAGTTTCTACAATTGCTCTTCCTCCGTACGACCGTAAACGAAGTCAAGAGGTAAAATTCATTTCAATCACCCATTCTTCACTCACACTTCGAAGATGTTGGAGACCTTAAAGAAAGATTGGAAAGAAGTTGAAACTATCCTCGTCCCAAAAAAGAAGTTTGCTTTCTCGAATCGAAGTAAAGTTACGTCATCCTCATCATCCTCTGCAACATCAACCATCAACTTGACCAATGCCCTCGCTCAACCTGCCCCAACAACAAACACCAATTCTATCAGCCTGCTACCACCAGGCTCCTTTGTTATCTCTGATCAGAGCGGAGAAATGATCAGCCTTCGACATCCTCCGATCACTGACGCAATCACTACAACATTCTTCTCCACCACAACTCCCACAACACTGAAGACTGATGAGACAAATAAAAGTGATAATAAATCAGATTTACTCCCTCAACTCTATATTAAGAACAATAAAGGCTGTACAATCTCGCTGTGAGTTCAAGCCTCTTTATCACTAACTTCTTTGATTATTTCCTCTTCTCTTTCTCACTAGTCCTTGGCTTTCTGGCTCCGTGCGAATAGAAAATTGCGAAGACTGTGAAATCTTTCTAGGTCCTTGTATGACATCTGTCTATTTAGAGGGTGCAACAAGATGTGGAATCTTTGCTTGTGGTCATCAACTAAGAATTCATAACTGTCACTCAAGTCAACTTTATGTGCGAGTACAGAGTCATCCAATCATCGAAGATTGTAGTGAGATGAAATTCGCTCCTTATTCTCTGTCATACGATTCAATTGAGGCGGATATAGTGGTAAGTTCGTCGTTACTGTTGATAAACCATCAAACTCTCATCGCTCGTTATTTTAAAGAGAGCTGAATTACAACAAGCTAGTTGTTGGGATAATGTTGTTGACTTTCGCTGGTTGAAATCAATTAAATCGCCGAATTGGGATGTATTGCCTGAGAGTGAGAGAAGGCCACCTATCGTTTTTTGAGATGAAATGGGGTAAATAAAGATTTTCGCTAGCAAAAATCTTAACTTGCAAAGGAGTTTATGCGAGTTAAAGGTTGTACTGTTTCTCTTTTACGGTTCGCAGTGTTCTATTGCTTACGTTTGACTGTTTAGAGACTTTTGGAGCAAACTTATTCTTCTCATTTTCCTTCTAACAACATATACACAATCACCTAACTAATACATCTCAACTATCCATTACTCTGATGATATCATGCGACTAATTCCTTATGAGTCAGCTGCATAAACTTTGATAGTGCTACTATCTTTGTAAGTACTTCGGAGTGATTCAATGATTTCCTTTCCATGAGCATCGTCACGAACATCTAGTGTCATCATTACTCTAACAAAAATCCATGATTAAGAGGCAACAAAGCATTTCGAAGCCGACTTACTTGGCAGTCCCGAAAGAGAAGATATTACTTCGCTCGTGCTGGACATTTACCCTACAATAGTAATTGTAAGAGAAGAACACTGAGTGACAATTACTCAGAAACTTACACATTCGCTTGAGCAGTACTGATTTGATTCATAAGAGCTGATAAAGAACCGGGACGATCAGGAAGATCCATAGAAAATCGAATTCTTCGACCAGTTTCCATTAATCCACATTCAATAACCTGGTGAATGGCATTGACGTCAATATTTCCTCCACAAATAACAGTTGCCACCTTCTTGCCTTCAATATTAGGAACCTTACCACTGAGCAAAGCAGCAATTCCTGCAGCTCCAGCACCTTCCGTGACAGTTTTCTCTCCCTCTAATAGGAAAAGAATAGCTTTACATATCTCTTCCTCCGTCACTGTTACCCAATCATCCACCAACTCCTTGCACAACTGTGAAGTTATCTTTCCTACTCTTCGAACATTAATCCCATCAGCGATGGTGGTAGTAGCTGGATGAGGAGTAAGATCTCCATCAACGACTGCTCGCTTCATAGAAGGGATGCGAGCTGGCTCAACTCCAATAATCTTTGCATTAGGGTTAATCTGCTTCACTGCTTTCGCTACACCGGAAATCATACCACCACCACCTACTGGGACAACTACCACATCAATATCAGGGACTTGGTCCATAAGCTCGAGACCAATGGTGCCTTGACCAGCGATGACAGTAACGTCATCGAACGGGTGAACTAATGTACCTCCAACCTTCTCGACCTCCTCAATACAAGCATCATAAGAATCATCGTAATTATCACCAATTAATCGAACAGTAGCACCATAGTCCTTAGTCCTAGTGACTTTAATGACAGGAGTCCTTGTAGGCATGAATATAGTGGATTTGATGCCCAAACGACCAGCATGAAAGGCGAGACCTGAGACAACATATAAAGAATATAGATGAATTTCATCTTCAACTAACCTTGAGCATGATTTCCCGCTGATGCTGCGTAAACTCCCTTTTCCTTCTCCTCGTTCGTGAGCGAACATAGCTTATTCAGAGCACCACGCTCTTTGTACGCACCGGTATGTTGCATATTTTCCATTTTCATATAAATATCAGCATTTAAAAGCTTATTTAAACGTTTAGAAGGCTGGCAAGGAGTCATTCTCACATGACCCTTCAATCTTCGAGCAGCAAGATATATCTGTTCTAACGTCACACGATGAGGCATTTTCCAAAGTTTCTTTAAGCAAAATAGTTCAAATAATGATAAATTCTTAAAAATCAAGTGATTTACACAAATACAAGAGCTAGAAAAGATCTAATCAATGAGTTGAAGAGATGGTTGATGAAGTTGAAAAACAATTACTGTCTCAACCGCCTCGGCCTCTATTGGCCATTACCGACGTTACTATCGGTGGATGTCGGTACAAAATCAAAAATTGTTTCGCAATCACTCAGACTTTCCATCCCTCTCCACGATTATCAGACATGTCGACAACTGCCGCAGGCGCAACTCCAGTTTCTGTAACAAATGAAAGAGAGATTCAACCAATGCAGCTCTCTTTAGAACAGTTGAATTCATTGAAAACTCAGCATGAGAACGAGTTACAAGAATTAGCTCGTCAATTAGAAGCTCTTGTAGGTGCTAGAAATCGTTTCGGGATCTCTAAATCTACTCTGTTAGATATGGGATCGTATTCAGACAACCAAAAACTCTTAGTTCCTCTGAATTCTAGTTTATATGCGCCTGGAAAGATTGTCGACTCAAAGAAGGTGGGATAGAATGAGTGTTTATGATCTGCATTTAATTCGTTGATATGTTTTTAGGTCATCGTCGAGTTAGGCACTGGATATTTTTGTGAGAAAGAAATAAATGCTGCAACCGAACTGATCGATCGAAAGGTTATCATGATTCATGCTTGTGTTGTACTTTCTAACTCGACTGATTTCGAAAATAGAGTCAGCTCATTGGAAAATCTATTGAGAGTTTGGAGCGAGTAAGTTTTTGGCCTTTCGTGTAAATCTGCGGGCTCTAATTACATCTTCTTTTCTGTAGATTTCTGTTGAGAAGAGAAGGAATTTAGAAAGAATAATGCAAGTGATGCAGTTTAAAATCTCGAATTTGCAGCAACAGCAGCAGCAAGCGAAGTAAAGATTTGTATTGTTGCATACAGGAATAGCTCATTATATCCTCATCAAATAGTGTAATTTAACCTTCACAAATAAGAAAAGATCTCCCCGAAAATCATTTCTCAAGAGTTAACTTTGCTCTTCGCCGCAACTCGCCGACTAACGTCAACTTGTAACCGCTGCAACTCGCCTAATAAGATCACTTAAATTCGTTATTTCTTCCTTTCGCCAAAAATCTAGTTCCTTGAAAATCGTGTTTTAGAATGATGTCATGAAAATGAAAAGGGACATCCTCTAACCGTCACAAGTCACAAGAACATCAATCATCATCCTAAAGAATACCAGGATCACCCCATAGTTAAATACTGTATCAACAAAACAATAATACAATACTAATAGTATCCATCTTAACTGTCAGACCTTACTCTCAAGTCACTAGATCAAGATAAAGTTCTTTCGAAACCTTCGTTCTAATCCTTCTCCTTTATTTTACACCGTTGCTTTCACCTTCTTAAATTTCCGACCAGCGACATATAGCAAAAGCATGGCAGAAAATCAGAATAAAGTGTCAACTACTCCAACTATTGATACTTGGGGAACCATTGGGAACCTTACCCCAGAACAGGAGACAGCGCTGGCCTCCTTCCTTCGGCTCGCCACCCCGGCTGATTTAGAGATGTCGAAGTTTAAGATAGAAGCTGCCGAAAGTGCTGCCTTACGATTTCTTCGAGCTCGTAACTTTGATGTAAATAATGCGTTACAATTGATTCGTGATTGTGTGAAGAGAAGGGTGGAAGGACGTGCTGCACACTATGCCTCCCTCACTGATCCCGATCAATGTACTCTATGTGACACAGAAGCTTTAAAAAAATTCTATCCGCATGGTCAATATGGGTATGATCGTTTTAATCGTCCAGTTCTGTACGAGCATTCAGGTGCAGTGGATGGGAATGCCATCACTCAAATGACAACACTAGACAATCTCATTAACTATCACTGGTATTCCATGGACTACACTTTAAACAAAATGTTTGAAGTTGCAGGTCAACAAGGACCATTAACCATTAGTACTTGTGTAGTTTTAGATTTTACTGGTTTGAATTCTCATCATGCGTCATCGAAAGTGATAGACCACGTCAAAGCAATGGTTGCTCTAGATAATACCTGTTATCCTGAGATACTTGGTAAAATGTTTGTTATTAATGCCCCATGGCTTGCAGGTAAGTCGCTATATTCTTTTTGTTCGCTTGTTTCCTCTTCTAACTTCTCTATCTCACTCAGTGACGTTATGGGAGATGGCGAAGAGTTGGCTTGACCCTCGCACTCAACAGAAGATAGAAATCCTTGGGTCAGGTCCAGAGACAACTGAAAGACTTTTACAATACATATCCGCTGATCAACTCCCTCGCGCCTATGGTGGCAGTGCGCCTAATCTCTTCCGCCCGAGACACCACACAGAGTTTGTATACGTCCCCCGCAGTGGAGTGATTAAGAAGACAATCCATGTTCCTGAACATAAAAAACTAATGATTGAAAGCTATGTGAGCGAAGGAGATATTGGTTTCGAGGTTTATTGTAGGAAAGTACATGGAACAACTGCAGGTGCACATCATGTTCATCAATCAACTGTTCATAGTCCCACGGCAGGTGCTACAGCACATCATCATCCACCTCAAAACTCTGAATCACTTTCAATCTCTGATTGGAATCGATTTATCACAGCTCACGCCAAAGATTGGAAATTAGTTCAAAAGAAGGAGTTGAAGAACACACATCCGAATCAAGATAGTCAAGGTCGCACTATTAATAGACCACCATTAAAATCAGTCGTTGAGATGAAACGAGATGAAGGTACTCATGATTATATCATCATTTGGAGTAATACAGCAATGTTTTATTCTCGTCCTTTAGTCTTTAATCTCTTATTAAAAGATATTAATCCTCCTCCTTCACCTGTGGCGAAGTCACCCAGCACTTCCTCGATCTCTCCAGTGAGTGTAGATGAAGTGAAAGTGGAAGGAATCTAGAAAAAATACGAGAAAAAGACTAGTGCTAATATCATTCATTCGTTCGTTCCGAGCTGTGTACAAATAAAACAGGCTCTAGTAGAGGAGATAGATAGACTAAGCTATTTATTCTTGATTGGTTTATTTTTAGTGGAAGATGTTTTTTTTGTTTTATGAGTGTCATTTTTTGTTTTCGTTGGTTGGGTTAGGGAGCTTGAATACAATGGAAAGTAGTCGAGGATTGAGATGTTGATTTCGTTGACTTCTTCTACTCGGCTAATATTTCTATTTTGTTTTCACTTTAGAGAGATCTCAACAAAAATGAAAGAATGAATCATTTCATTCTTCCATCTTGTTAAGCAAGATCTAGGGTGTTAGGTTAGTTTCCTTCTCATGTAATAGATTAATTAGTGATGAATAAAAACAGCAGGAGTTTAATGGAAATGCTTTACTTAGTGTTAAGCAATTACTTTAAATTAGTGTGAATGTGAATAATACTTTAGAATATGAGATTGCTCTTAATCTTCATCATAATACTCTCTACGAACATATGGTTACCTCAATTTTCTCCTGGAAATAGTGGAAATTTGGTGTCTTCTTTCATGCATCAGGGTTACTCCTCATCATCTTTCTATAAATCTTCTCTGAAGTCACATAAACTAGATCGAAGAAGAAGTCAGAACAATCTTCCCCGTCATAGACACAATCCTATATCTACAAGACTATTTGAATTTGGTCAAGATGATCTCCCCAATCTTCTTGGTATCAATCCAATTGAGGCAACAGTTCTCTTTGTATTCGCTTACTATTTCCTCGGACCAGAGAAACTCTATGAATACGCGAGAGAAGCAGGGAAATTATTCTCAACCTATTTCCCAATCCTAAGACAGGGCATAACAGATATCATCTATGAGTTTCGTGACTTCCTTGAGGAGGATCGTGAGAGATCTCTCTTAGTGAAGGCAGGCATAGACGTCACTCGATTGCCCAGAAAGACAACGAATGTCTTCGAGAGACTCCAAAAGAGCTTTGAGGTAACGATTTTTATAGCTTTATTGTGCTAATTTTATAATGTTTTGTTGTAGGCGATGGGTGAAATGACTGACACTGCAATGACGTCATCCGCCACATCCTCTTCTTCTAATACCAGGTCCGTGACTTCGACTGAGGTTGATGAAGAGATCCCAGTGTTGGTCAAGGAGAAATACGATGAAAAGAGGAGGAGAAAGACGAAGAAGGAGGTGATGAGGGAGAGTAATGCTGAGTCACTGCCACTTACAGGTAAGCAGTCTCTTCGTTGACGCTTGACTCGATTAAAAGATTTCACAGAGAATACTTTACTTGAAGAATCTCGATTAATGAAATCTGACTCGGAGGAGGTGACTGATGACGTGGATGATGAAACACTCGCTAAGGCATCTCCGGTCTATGATGAACTTCTCCATCAACAATCTCTTAACGTCACTGCTTCCCCTGCAGAATTATCAACCTCCCTTTCAGACATGGCAGAGTCCTTTTCTCCTTCGCCCCCACCAGCTCTAACGCCTGCCATGAGTAAGTTCCAGCAACAACTCAGCGGAGAATGGAATCAGAAGATCTTAAGAAGAGAGAAATATGACGAACCTGCTCCTTCACCATACCTGCCTTCTTCCTCTTCAACCACATCCTCCTTTCCCTTCCCTTCCTTCGAAGACCTAGACGATGAAGATAGCGCCTATCCGATGAACGAGGATAAGGTACGAGAAATGCATATGACAGACGATATACCAAACGAGCTATCAGCAGAGATAAAGGGTCTAACTACTTCTCCATTTCCTCCTCTAAGAGAGAACGACGAGAATAAGACAGCAAGAGAAGGATTAGAGATGTTAAAGCAGTTTGATGAAGATTATCTTAAACTTCGATCAAAGTTACTGCGATTCATACAAGATCAACAATCCTCATCATCATAACTATATAAATACATCTTGGTTTTTGTTAATATTACAACATTGAAAAAGCTTTTGTATGTCCTTGTGTCGTATGTGTACATAGCCAAAATAAATTATCAAACAACTCTCATATGATTTATAATTTGTTTTTCACTGTGAAATGATCTGAAAGGAAGGTAAATAGAGGTAGGACACACTACTACACGTAGTAAACGAGAAAGAGAGGAGAGGGAGCTATCTGCTATATCTATGCTGCTGCTTATAGTGTAATAAAATCAACTATTAACTTAATCATCATATCCTTCAGAGTTCACGTAAGCATCACGATATCTTCGATCTTGTTTCATATTCTTTGTTCTCAACTTATCAGCCGATGATCCTTTACCAACCTTCACTGTAGTCGCTGTACCATCCATATCATCCGTAACAAAGTCTACTTCCAATATATCTCTAAAGGACATCAATACATAAATGATAATACCTCATAGACACTCACAATCACGTATAACTTACTTGACAACAGGATACATACGTAATGCAGAATGAAATCCTGATTCTAATACTTGTCTTAATGTTTCAACAATTCTTGATTTAGCGAAAGAATCAACTTCAATCTCAGCTCCTTGCATTTTAATTCTTTCAATAGGATATTCTTGATGGAATATCCAACTCTCAATATCACGGAACTCTGCTCTTTGTTCTTTTTTATTCTTCTTTGATACTTTCTTTGAACTTTCACCTGACATCTTCTGAATGACTATACAAAGATTTATGCTTAGATAGAGAATATATAAGAAGTACAAGTTTTGCTTACCATTAAGAGCTTCGTCAACAATACGAGGATTATCACAGAGGAGATGTCCTAGTTGCTCGAAGCTAACTTGATCATCACTCGTATGAGCTGTTTCCCATAGGAAAGCGATCGCTCGACCTGCACTAACCTTCATATTAATATCATTGGTAGCATTGTCCAGAAGATTAGTAATGGTTTCAAAGACTTCGCCTTCTCTTGCTCTCTCTAAGACTTCATGCTCTGGCAGGTGTGACGCTAATAACACCCAACACTCGATAGCCTTTGCCTTCATCTCTAAAGTGTATGTAACGACACCACCATGCTCATGGTGCTCTTCTGATGACTCGCCGAGTAAGATTTGCTGAAGGTAATCGAGGGTTTCAACGAGGCTCTCTTCGTTCTCATACATGTACATTAGGAAGGAATAGGTGAAGAGAGCAGAGCAACGCAACTCATTGATGCCAGCAGTCTCATCATCAGAACGATCGATTAACTGGACAAGAGGCTTCTCGACAGCCTGTAAAAGGGTCTGATCGTGAGGACCAATGTAGAGAGCAAGGAGATTGAACACACTGCATACAAGAATCCCTTCCTTCGATGATGCAGGGCGACGAATCATACGAGCTAGACGAGTAATAAGAACCTCTAAATAATCCATAAGATTATCAAACTCAGCAGAGGAACGACCTGATGATTGTAAATGGTTGATAATCGAGGTTAGTCCAGGCTCCCTCATATTAACCTTCTTCTCTATTAACATGTCAACTGCTTCACCGAGGTCAAAGGTGGAGGATTTGGTTAAAATAGTATTCATTTCATCGATTCTTGATTGTAAATCATCATCGATTACACCTTGAGCAGCGTTATACTCTGGATCGTCTCCTAGAGCTGTTGACATAAAATCATCTTGATCATCGTCTAGTACGCCACGACCATTCGATTCTCTCTTATTGGAAGAAGATTTTCCTGATTTTTTCCCCATGATCTTGATAAAAATTGAAAGTTTTAGTCTTAAATCTGTCGAAGAGAGTGAAAATAAGATGGGTAATAATTAAGAGGGTTTTCTCTACTTCGGTTTAAGTCAAAGATGGAATGAAATACAACAATAGACAAGTTCTTTACTATAAAAGTCAAGTCTTCGTTTGGTTAAAAACATATATTACAATGTTGTCTTAGCAAGGTTTGGTGTTGTTTGTGTTGTTTGTTGTTGTTGTTCAACTAAGTCGTTGTTTCTTGTCGTTGAGAGAAACGAAGAAGCGAGGAAGGAGAGAGACCGTGCACTCTGTGCTTTTCCCTGTTTTCCCAAGACTGACTTGACTGTTTCGAGATACAACGAATAGACAACAAAGAAAAAGATTTCAGTGCTTTCTATTTATTTTAAAAATTTTTTCATCTTTTCTTTTGATGGGATTTAAAGGATTTTTTCGAGGATAATGGCACCTCACCAGTGATAATGACTCCGTTGGCTATTTCCTCCTTGTATGGCGAAGCATCCATCTTCTTCTTTGTTCTCAAAAAGAAACTCAAGTCAGTGATCTGTTGCTCCAGATCCTGAACCTCATCAGAAAACTGCTTTCGTAATGCCTCTTCCTTAAGTAAATACTCTTGTTCTTGTAGTTTCTACCATATTGAATTAGATATTGATTTGAAAGCAAAACCTATTTTCAGGCACTTACCAACTGTTTTTGTTCTTTTAATATTGTATCATTCGTCTTCTTCTGTAATCTTGTTCTTTCTTCTGACTCTTTCAAGTGATCTAATAGTTTCTTATACTCGACCTCAATCATCGATATCTCAAGTTTAATCTTCTCAATCTCTTCTAACTCCTGATCTATAATCATATCTGCTTCCTCCTCGAAATCTAACCCGTTTGCGGAATGTTTTCCAGCTGTAGTTCCTCCATCAACCATGTGACTTGTGAAGAAAGGCTCAGATGACAGGTCAGATCCGAAGGGATAACTATGATGTAAATGTTGATGATGGCGTTGTAATTTTCCTCGTTGTAGATTAAACGAATATTCCATTGCTCGTACCGTCTCTCTAGCTAATAGTTTCTCATAATAAAGCTGTTGATCTCTCAACTGAAATTCGATCATTCTCTCATACTCTGACGTCAGAGAGTCTAATTTATCCACTTTATCTTCATGTAATGATTTCACTAGTTGATGGTCTTGTTCTCTTAAATAGGAGTCTGAAACTAATACTTTATTGACTGATGCGGTGTGCAGAGATTGGGGAGGGTTTGAAGGATGAGAAGAGGGTGGTTGTCCTGTTGGAAGAGATTCGAATTGAAGGTTTGTATGATGTTGTATCAGGTTATTATATAATGTTGAAGAATCTTCACAGTGAGCATATCGTTCAAGCGAATATTGCCAAATTCTTCCACTCGCTAATTCTAAGGAGAATTGGTGCGAAGAGGCGAGAAAGTGACATTCTGCATGTTTCTGAGTATATCTACTGCATCCTGTGAACCCACAGATCATACAAACCCACACACTCTCTAACCTCCCACAATTAAAACATGAACATAATTCAGGGATTTGTGGTTCCTTAGAAACAGTGATGTCGAGTTTACCGTTGTCTGTGCCACTGCGTGTGTTTGTGGCTTCTTTACTCTGATAGAAGTGGTAAGTATAACAAATAATACAACGGACCAAAAGTCCAGAAGATGACTCTTCGCAGTCTTCGATAATTTGGGATTTAGAAACAATAGAGTTACAGTGGAAGCTTCGTCCAACAGCAATTTCTTGATCGGAAACTATAGCATTGAAAGAGAGTAATTGCTTCGCAGTGTTTAATCGACGAATGCACAAAGAGCAGGTGGGGATAAAGAGAGGAGAATGAGAGATATTAGACTGCTCAACAACTGCTGACGCCTTTTCATGTGCTTCACTGATTGGTTCTCCTTTAAGAGAGCTGAGAGATGAGAGGAAGTGATCAGCGATCTTCCCTTGAAGTAATTCGTTATTAGAGCGAATATCTACATTGGTAATATTGGCAACGATACAAGGCGCACAGTTCGTATAAGAGTTGAAAGGCATGTTATGATAGAGGGCATTGAAGAGATTTCTCTTCGCTTCAGTGGGGAATTTCACTAACGCGAAGACTTTCCTTTGTCGCAACTCGTAAAACTTCGTCTGTCCTTGTGAAAGATTAAGTGATGGTTGGGAGAATAAATATTCGACAGGCATCGATCTATCTTCGAAGAGAAAAGTAATGTCTTCAGTTTCAGATTTCATCGGATCGAAAAAGCTTTGTAGTTCCTATGACAAAATACTTGTCAAAAAGATAGATATGTGAAAGAGAAGATTCAACCTGTAATGAGGCTTCACTGGGAAGCCCAATAACAATACTGTAAATCTGACGAGATTCGTTGCTGGCATAATTTGGGCTCTGATTGGCATCCTTTATAGATGAGCAACGAAGGCGAATTTCGGAGCACTCCAACAGACTATTCTCTAATATAGAACGAAATGAGCACAAAAATGAGCCGCAAAGTAGCTCTCCTCACCCCAACTAATGACCTCTGTTGATAGCACAATCTCATTCATCTCTTCACAATAAGTTAATAACGGCGATTCCCTTCGAGCCTACCGGTAAATAGAAATAGCCGACTTTCCTGTTGTTCAAGATTTGTTGATTTTCATTTTTGTGGCAAAATCTCTAGATCTTTTCATCATAATCTAAATACTGAAATAAAACAGAAGAAGATCTTCCTCAACCTTATGCATACCTCATCTGAAAATCGTCAAAGAGCAAGAATGAGTTGTTTCCAAGATATTCCTCATCATATCTTTCAATATATGCAAGATTATCTACAAACAAAATTATCTGATTATATTACTTATCAATTTGGTAAAAAAAATAATTATTATGATGATAAATATTGGAGAAATTTTATGAATACATGTAAAACATTACAAGAAGTGAAAACTGTTACCATTTATTTAAAATTAAATTTAAAATATTCTCAAAGATTTATTCATGATTTAAATTTTCGTGAGATCGTTTTACAACGAGTAAAGAGACCTTCTGTCCAAATTGGTTTGGATTTAGTGAATTACAAAGTAGAAGATGTTGATTTACTTGCAGGAATCAACGGATTGAATTGCATCGATCTGTCCTTCAGTGATATCAACTCTGTGAGTATGTTAGGCAATGTAACACATCTTTTATTATGCGATTGCCCGAAATTAGTTTATGCCTCTTCTCTCACTAACTTACACACTCTCGACCTTTCTTCCTGTCGACAAGTTCACAACGAGAGCATCCTTTCACTTGGTAATATTTCTTACCTTGATTTAAGTGGTTGCGAAAAGATCAGTGACGTCAGCTGTTTAGGAGGAAACCGAACCTTAAAATTACGAGGTTGTAAGCTAATCTCTGACGTAAGCATGTTGGGACGTGTCTACGAATTAGATCTTGATGGATGTGTTGCAGTTCGTGATGTCAGTGCATTAGGAAAGGTGCATCGCTTATCTATTGCGCGATGCACTGTTACTGATATTAGTGCGTTAGGTCAAGTGCATACGTTAGATATTAGTGAATTAAAAGTTGAATCTGTTGCTTTTCTAACAGGTGTTAAGAAATTAAAAGCTGTGAAGTGTTCCTCGTTGAAAGGTTTTCTAGGATTAGAAGAAGTTGAAGAATTAGATATGACAGGTTGTCTTGTCCATGATGTCACTCCTTTATCAAAAGTCCATACGTTAACACTTGGATATTTACGACGACCCTATTACTACGGTCAAAATGCAGATAATAATAATCAACCAGTAAACTTTGATGTGAGTGTCTTACAGCAGTTAAAGGTTTTACATGTTCGTGGATATCTTCAAAAAATTGAGGGGATTTGTAAACTGAAGGGTCTTGAGACTCTCACTCTGACTCATCGATCTGCTAGTTTTGTTAATGAGTCTCTTCCTCCAACTTGCAGGAAAGTTATTGTAGCTGATTTTGCTGAAGCTGGAATGGGAAATTACTTCGAAAATGTGAAAGATGCGGAAATTATTTCAAGTTATTCTTTCAGAACCGTTCAAACCCTTCGAAATGTTCAAAAATTACATCTTGCACATTGTAGCGGAATCAAGGAAATCGAATCATTAGCATGGTTGGTTGATTTAACAATCATAGATTGCAGCAGTTTAAGCGGGATTGACTTTGCGACTTTACCTAACCTCGAGACAGTCTTTATTGAGAGTGTACCCTGTTTAAAAGAGCTCGAAATATCAGGAAAGAAATTACGATCAGTTACGGTCACAAGAAGTGGAAACTTGAAAACTGTGAATGTGAAGAAAGCGCTTGACTCATTGAGATTGTTTGACTGTAATAATCGTGTTAAGATTTCAGTTGAATCTCATATTCATGAGTTGGTTTTAATTTGTCAAGATCAAAACTACAAGCTTAAAGTGTCTAAAAAAGGAAAGATTGGCAGTTTGGTGGTCGATGTTGATGAAGATTGATTTTTCTCTCTCTTTTTTTCTTTTTCTTTTCAGTCTTTTCATTAGAATATAGCACTTTTATTTCAAATTTCTTCAAGAGAATAGTCGTAGCCCTAACATCATACTAACTCACTAAAGATAACAAATCTTTTTCAGAAAAATCTTTGAAAAAGATATGCCCAAAGCCCTGCCCAAGTATGTTCAAGGAGCCACTCACAACAGCAAGCATCATCGAAATCAAAGACAACAAACAACACAAAACAAAGACCTTTCAACACCAACAAATCTTACCCCAACACCTTCCAGTTTCACTAAACACAAAGATGGCACGTGGATTCTTGATTTTCAATATTCTTGTTGCAATTTTAGCCGTTGCTTTTGCCGGTCAATGGACCTTGGATACCACCACTTCTGCAACCATTGTGGCTGGTGTTGGAACCGCCGCTGATGATGTTGTCGTTGCTGCCGCTGGTGCCAATGGCGTTGGTGCATTTGTTGAGAATTACCAGAACGGTAAATGGACCAAGAAGCAGGTTCAAGCAGGTATGTTGTTGGATGCTGCTATCTCCCCGGCTGGAAACGTTGTTGCCACCTCTGTTTGGACTGTCTTCACTTCCAATGATGGTGGTAGCACCTATACCGCTGTTGATGGCTTAGGGGGTGCTTGTCAGTCTGCTAATCTCTATGGACCTGACCGTGAATACTTCGCTTTGGTTGGTACTTGGGCTGTCAGCAACCCTGACTCCAAGGTCCCAACATCTGTCTCTGGTGTCGCCACTTCAACCGATGGTGGAAAGACATGGACTGTGTCTTCCTCTGTTCCACCGGGATATGCCCGCTACGGCGCTTTCCCTACCGAGAACACTTGGTACGTTTCCTCTGGTATCTGGGGTGAATCCGCTCTCAAGGCTTCCAAGACCTCAAGAAAATTCCAATTTTCCGAGCGCTTTGAACACTCCGTTTCTGGCCAATCCTTATTGGACAGTCGCTTCAAGGCTGGTGCTAACATGACCGAAACTGGTTGGTTTGGTGCTGTCTCCAAGACCACGGACGGTGGAAAGACCTGGACTCAAGTCTTCTCAACTGATTTGGAGAACGATATTATTTACTTCAATGGTATCAGTTGTTCATCTGAGTCTCACTGCGCTGTTGTTGGTGAGGGATATGACAATGCTGGTAACTACAAGACTGTTGGCTATGTCACCTTCGATGGCGGAAACACCTGGACTCCCACTTTGACCACTCAAGACGTTGGATTGATGGGTGTTAAGTTCACCTCTGAGACTGAGGGTTGGGCCGCTGGTACCTCCAAGTCTGGACGCAACTTACTCGGTCAGTTCTACCGCACCACTGATGGTGGAAAGACCTGGAACTTAGAACAAGTAAGGCTTTCATTTTGATCTCAAGCTGTTTACTGAACTATTGTTTTATTTATTTTAGTCTTTGACTAACTGCTATGCTATCGATATGGACTTTGCTGTCAACAAGGGATATGCTGCTTGCTCTTCGTCCTCTGGATCTTCCTGCACTGTTGCTGTCTATGCATAAACTCTATGCATTGTGAACCTGAAGAGAGTGCAAGTTTCTCTCTCCATCAAAATAGTAGGAATTATAGTATTTGCGACGAACTACAATACTACGTATCATTCTTTGTTCCTTCCGATTATTTAACTATGTAGCAATTTGATAATAAGAGTGACCATACTACCCAGATCCGCCTACGAAACTCAACTTCTATGCGATTGATCTTCTCGTATTATGAATGTTTCTAATGTTTGCATTCAATTATTGAGACGGAATTATAACCAAAAAGTATGGTAACGTCACTCAATACCACGTCAGATTTGATGGTGAAACTTCAGACATGGAAGTATTTGCTATTGTATTTTGAGAAGGAGAAGACAACAACTCCTCCTCGAATAATACTGATTGGATACTTTTGATTAATTGATTCTAAAGTGAATGATATGAGTGCTTGAAGAGAACACTATATATCGCTTACCTTCCCTTCCTCCCAAAGAGAGCCTCCTTCATCTTTCGAGGATAATTTATGAGTATCTTTGCTACTCTCATCGCTTTTTGTTAAATCAACGACTTTGTCATCCGGACCAATTAAATTTTTCTCTGCTGTTCTCTTCTTCTTCTCCTTATCTTTCTTGCTCTTTCTGAAGTCAAATAACTTCGATATTCCCTTTACTACTGTCAGTGGGAAACTTAGCAAGGCATTCTGATCGTTTTCAATCCTTTGTCGCTTTATTGGGGATTCTGCAATATCCTGAATGTCATCTTCCACAGCGTCCTGCGATAACGATGGAGACGATAGCGGCGGTGATTTATGAACTTTATTAGGAGATGAAATAAAGTCGAACTGCTTTTTCTTCTCAAATTCCTCCAATCGCTGGTCCAACTCATTATTATAGGTGTCTCTCCTCCTCTTACCTCCCCGACGCTGAGTTATATGAGGGGAGAAGGGAGCAGTTACCAAATCATCCTCCTCTTCAACTGTATCTTCTTCTTGCATCATTTCCCTAGACACAGACGACTTACTCGCCGCGGACATTGATTCCGTGATAATCGAAGCTCTTCGAGGTGGAGGGGAGAGGATTGACAGCCGAACATCGTTATCAAACTGATTTAAGGATGGGAGAGGGCTGTGATCGAAGATAACTTGATCTTGGAAACCTGTCAGATCTACTACGTCATCAAAGGTATCAACTCCACTAACTTCTTGTTGAATATTGATCTGACTTTGGTGATCGGACGTCGATGATATTGCTTGTTGTTGGTGATGTTGTCTGGATTGCAGTGTCTTAAGAGCACCTAATCTCTCCTTCTCTTGAATCTTTGATTTCCACAAGTTTAGCTTTTCTAAGAAGTTGAATTTCGAGCTTACTGTTCGTAGGAGTCCCGAAGATGCGGAGAACCCTGGATGGTCAATTCCTCCAGTGGACGAGAAGGTGGTAGACAAGTCAGAGCTTCGTCCGTTAGTGATTGGAGCAACTGATTCTATCTCTTTCTTGAAGATGTCAATGGACTTGATTTTATTGGCAAAAGTGTAGGGTGATATTTCTTTCTCATAGAATAGAATATAGGCATGAGCTTGCAGTACCTCGTCGACAGAGACAGCAGTGACCTTCTCATCATCCGCCAAATACCATCTATATGGAAATAAGAATTAAAGTAAATAAAAGTAAGGAGGAATTAAAATTCAAAACTCACTGATTGCCATTTCTTCTGAGATAAGAGACATAGTGACCATTATTGATTGTTTCTCCTCGATGAACGATAATTGCTTTTAAAGCATAATATTCAAACTCCCCTGGCCATCCTTCTCCTCCTTTCCCCCTCTCCGCTTGCTTTCTCAGATGTTGAAAGAATTTTCTCTTCTTACCGCCTTTCTTTCCGTTCGCATGACTATTACTATCATTCTTAGCAACCTTACTTGGATTGTATTCATCATCATTGAAAGAAGATGGGAAATAAAACTCTAAAGGAAAAGAAACAAAATGCTTAATCTTTTTTAATTCACTTCCTTGTAAAAAGAATCGTTTTAATTGAATGCATAATATCTTTGGGAAGGATGTTAGTTGTAGGGATTGTCTCGCTTCTGTCTTCATCTGACAGACTGAACAATCATAACAGTTATTTCCTTGAAACTCTACAACCCTATAAAGAATTAACCCTTAAGATGAAGCTTAGAAAGAAGTTTTTGGTTTGACACTTACTGGAAGTAGTCTTGTATGGAGGTTTCTAAAGTACTCGATGATTGAATATCCACTGCCATGTCTATCATGGACTCATGACGAATTGACGAATTTAAACATTTTTGACACTGAATTTCTTGTTGAACTGTTCCATGAAATAATGTTTCTAAGCTGGGGTGATGGACATAAGGATCATTGTCAGTGACAGTGGAGGAAGAGGAAGGAGCAGAGGGTATAGGCAAGACAACAGACTCCGTGAGAGCCAGCTCTCCTAACTGTAATTGGAATGCAAATAAAATATTTACAATAAATTCATGACAATCTTCTTGTCGCCCTTTTGTGAAAAGATTCATAGGAAATAGAGGGAAAGCATCGATCAAACTCTTCACAATATATGAGACAGACGAAGCATTTTGAGGCGAACGAATCATAATCATCGCTTTTTCTAATAAGCAGAGTAAACAGGGCTTTGTCAGTGATTGTATACATCCCATTGTTGGAGTCGGGTGTTGTTGAGCTGTTGCAAGTTGATGAACTCTTAAATATTCAGTTTGAAAAGCTTCATACAAATGATCACAATTTGCTAAAGATTGTAAAGTTGCATTAACAAAGCATGTATTTCCATGGTTTTGGATTCCAATAGGAATGTCTTTCTTGACAGGTAGCATATTTTTCTCTGTTTTAACGACTAATTCGTCAAACAAAGTGAATGCATTACCAATAACAAGTCGGCAATTTACCGACAGTGAGATCTACTCAAAAAGTTGGCAGTGTGATTTGAGTATAGGAAAATTGTCGATCTCTATTATGTGGGATATGATCATCATATTTTTCATATCTAATCTAAAATACTAAAAAAGTCTAAAATCTACGCTAAATTACCTATACTACAGACATATAATAAGACTAGAAAAACTCTTTTACTTGCAATAGCACTGAGAATCACCCGAGGCACATTCGCAGCTACTACCGCTGCAACACAACACTTGAGGACCATAGCCATTGCTGTTTGGATCGCCGAAGCCACACACTCCACCTTTTGCAAGGCAAATAGGATTTCTCTCAGTTCCAAGCTTCTCCCCGAATTCCACAGTTTGTGTGAGAGGAGTGCAGCAGTCAAGGTACATCTGCCATGGCATTCCTGACCATTGAGCTCGAATCCCATGATCTTCATACTCACAGCCAGTGTTAGGATGAACCAAAAGAGAAAAGTCGCCTCGATTCATCAAAAACCAAGGAAGAACAGCGTGATAGTAGTGCACAGGCACAAACATACTCCACTCTCCCACAGCAAAAGGACCAAGCGTCTCTGTTTCTACATCATGATCGTAGATCATACATATTCGACCATTATCTGCAAATGTATCAGAAAAGATATCAAGTAGGTCATTTTTTAACTTACCAAAGCGACCAGATTTATCGTGAGGAGTTCCCTGACATATTGGATTTTCTCCAAGAAAAGGAGCAAAATGCTCCTGAGTTCGATTGCGTAGTAGCTGGACCGCGTCAATTTGATCTTGCTTAAACATGTAAGTAATGTGGAAATGATAAGATAAGATATCCGGGCTCTTCGTGCAATCGACTCGGGTAACTCCGTTCCATTCTGGATTTGGTTTAGTATTTGGATACATTTGGCCCAAGACCAGCGAGATCGCAGTGAATACAGTGATACAGACAATCCACTTCATTGAATTCATTTTGTGTGTGATTAGATACGAAAATCGATTTTTACCAAAATCAAGAATCAGGAATCTCAAGTTTTGTAATGAATTAGAGATATCTTTGAAAAGAGAGGGTTTCGTGTGCAATCTCTTTCTGCATTATTATTGACAGGAGACTGAGTTTAATTACTAGATACGGTGTTTTTTATTTCTTTTAGTGATTCGACTTTGAAAACAGGTGCTTTGTGTACCAGAATTTACGTTTGCTTCCTTAAGTAAAAGCTCGCTTTCGTAATCATGGCAACTTCGGGATCAAGCGGGACTGTTGCCGGTATTATTACAGTACTTGGTTTGGGAGCATTGCTTCTTGTTTTATTATATTTTTTAGTAAGATTAAGCCGATCATGGAAATTGTAAGTGCTATCTTCGTCTTTCTTCATCGCCTGATTACTTTTCAATTACTTTGCAGAAAAATGATTGAGCGCATCATTAAGGCGATCAATCGTCGTCGTAATACATCTGATACCTTCCGTAAAGAATATGGCTATTCGTGGGATTATTTCATTGCATTCCGCGTCTATGATGAAGATGATCCAGTCAGTGAATTACAGCGAACTTTCTCCTTTAAACATGTATTAAATCAACTCACTGCGGGAGGTTTAGAAATTCGCTTATTCTATAGTTTACAACGAAAAGAAGTTTTTTGTAAGGTTCGAGCTCCTTTAAGTCGGTTACAAAAGCATGCTGACCTGGTGGACTTTGTTGTTCCTTTCGACCCTGACGCTCTCCGCGCTGAGTGCGAGAAAGGACGAGATGTAAGTTATTTATTCTCCAACGATTGCTCTTAACGTCCTTGTCTTGATTGTATAATTAGGGATTATGGGATCCCGTGAAAATTCCGGAGGAATCTGCGATGACGACACTCAAACCATACGACTACATCTATGGGAAATACTGCTTCGACGCTGACACTGGCCGAACACGACCAGATTTACGTAAAATCTATAAACGTTGGCCGAAGACAACAGTGGATAAACTGATCGCAGAGTATCAATTGTCCTCGTCAGAACAACAAGCGCTCACCTCTAACCCTCTGTCTGGTAATAATTATACCAACCCTAACCAAAGTATTGATCGTGGCTCGCTCCTTCCAACCTCTAGTACCGATATTGCTATGGTGAGTTTTGATAAAATCTATAATAAACGAGCATCACCATCGATATTTGCTGAACAGAGTCCATTAGAGTTATCCAATGATACCATATTAAGTGAAGCAAGTATCTTCCGTGGTGTTGATCGTTTAAAATTATTACATCAAATTATTTCTTATAAAGGTATTGGTGGTTGTTATTTAGATCCATATCAGCTACTAAAGGATGAGTGTATCTTAGCTTATTCACCATTACATGATATGGTAGAATTAAAAGAATTAGAAGCAAAGTGGTTAACATTAATTGATTGGCCATGGAATCAACCAGTTGATGATATTAAAGATTATTTTGGTGAAAAGATTGGTTTATATTTCAATTGGTTAGGTATTTATACTACTTGGTTAATACCTGCTGCTATTTTAGGGTTTTGTGTTTGGATTGATGTTGCTGTTAGTGGTAAGTGAACACTGTCCTGTTCTCTCTTTCATTCTTCTTCTTATTATTATTCTGTATATTGTAGATAATAGTCCTGATGCTGAGTCAGTGCCTTATTTCGCTGGTTTAATGGCTTTATGGTCTGCTTTATTCATTGAAAGTTGGAAAAGAAAAGAAAATGAAACATCCATGAAATGGGGTATGACAGGATATGAAGAAGCAGAACAAGTGAGACCACAATTTAAAGGAGAGAAGATACGATCACCAATCACAGGTCATCCATCACTTTATTTCTCACGTATGGAAAGATTTGGACGTGTCGTCTTCTCACAGACAATGATCTCTCTCATGGTTCTTACCGTCATCGCAGTTGTCGCTATGATCTTTGCTATCCGTATCGCAATTAGTGACACTGGTGCGAATATTGGTGGTATGAATTTAGGTGGCATTGTCTCATCCATCCTATTAGCATTACAAATCCAGTTTTTAAATGGATTCTTTGGTGAAATTGCATTAAAATTAAATAATTATGAAAATCATCGTACTGATACCGAATATGAAGATTCATTAATATCAAAGACGTTTTGTTTTCAATTTGTGAATTCTTTTGCGTCATTATTTTATATTGCTTTCATTAAACCTTATATACCATTAGTTGATCCATGTATGCCAGGTGGTTGTATGACAGAGTTACAGGTAACATTAGGCACCATCTTCTTAACAAGATTAGCTGTTGGCAATCTAACAGAAGTTGGTATACCAATGCTTAAAACTTACTTTGAAGAAAAGAAACGTAATCAAGCAAGTAATAAACAACGTGATGAATTACATCGTGAGACAATGGAACGTGTTGATCTCTTAAAATCCTCACGTGATAATGGTATCACATTAAAAACAGAGTTTGCTAATGCTGTTAACCTTGATTCTGATACAGTAATGAATGATTTATTAATTAAATATGAAATGAGTGAAATTGAAAAATCTTTTACAATGGAAGAATATCATGTCATGTTAGGAACATTTGATGATTATGCTGAAATGATTATACAATTTGGATATACAACTATGTTTGTTGCTGCTTTCCCATTAGCTACAGTATTATCATTTATTAATAATTATGTTGAAATACGTGTTGATGGTTGGAAATTATGTCATTTATGTCGTCGTCCTGAACCTAGATCATGTGAAGATATTGGTACATGGTTAATTATCTTAGAATTGATGTCAATATCAAGTATATTCATTAATTCTGGTTTAATTGCATTTACTGGTGATAATGCTATTAACTATATGTGGGTAGAGAGAGTCTGGATTTTCATTCTTGTTGCATGTGGATTATTTGCTATACGTGCAACAGTTGCTTATTTAATACCTGATGAACCAGAAGAAGTGAAAATACAACTAGCGAGACAAGAGTATATTACAGATAAAGTCATTAATAATATTGCTGATGAAGAACCTGATGAAGCAAATAATGAGAATTATGAAATACCAAGCTTTCTTGTTCGATCGACTGATGATGATCCGATGTAAAAGAGATTAAGAGAGAAGGTTGGGTTTGTTGTTCATGGGTTGTTTTTTTGTTTTTCTATCTTTTCTTTGTTTTGGTTTGGTTTGGTTTGGTATGTTTAGATTCTTATTGGTCGAATATATATAATATAAAGAGAAATAAATAAATGTATTGATAATAATTCTAATATAATCTGTGTCAATGAACTTCTATCTAAACATAACTAAACTGTCAATAGTGGAGATTTCTACATTCGTGCTGGATGTTAGCTGCTGTTGCATCTGTAAATGTAGTGCATCGAGCATCGGATAAATTAATTCACAAAGGAATATGATGACACGCAAAGCTCTCCTGTCTCTGCGTTGATCCAGTGAACGAGGTTTGGAGTCTTGTTCTAACCAACAGAGAATACGAGTTCGGATCATCTGACGCCGTAAAAGGAGTTTATCGCGATTTTAATAAAGTCGTATGCTTCAGTAATGTTAATTGTTTCGACTCAAGGTCAGCGACGAAAGTGGATCGATCTTCTCTTAATGACTCAATTTCCTCTATCGTTTGATTTCTCTCAATTGTTAGAGTTCTTGTGTCTTCTTCTTTTATTCTCAACTCGCTTTCAAGTTGTTCTTTTTCCATTTCTAAATCGCGAATTGTCGTTCTTCACAAAGAATCCTCATCGTTCACTGTGATGAGAGGAGCTAAGGACTTTTTCTATCTTTAGTCGAGTATTTAAATTAAATTTAAAAATGCTACATGATGATCTATACACAAACAATTCTTTCAGCAGTATAATCTACAAGTTAGATATGATACAGGGCAAAATTTGAAGGGCAGAAACAAAATTTTATGTAGGGGTAATGTGTGAATATGTATGAGAGTCTATTATCTGTAAGAAATGAAAAACAACTGACTATGATATGAGAAGAATAATGAACTCTTATAAACGCATGAATAGTAGTAATATAGCGAGTATTTAAGAACATCTTCTCGAATGAATTATTGATAATAGACGTATTGTGACGACTTATCTAAAGCGTTAAATTCTATAATTTATTTATCTATTCTAAAGATTTTAATGTATTTAGCACGATTCCCACCATTCCTAATGGATTCTCAACACTTTCGATTCGTTCCATGGCGAATGGTTCACAGGAAGCTGTGTTACTACTATTGTTATTGCTATTGCTGTGAATGTTTTCTTGGTCTGTTCCTCTGGCCACAGTACGATTGCTATTCGTACTGCTTTTAAAGAAGATCGATGACAACACTGTTACTGCAACTGCTGTACGAAGACGTTCCCATGATCTTTCAAAATATTTATGAAACAATTTACGCTGATCAAATAATGAAAAAGCGAATAACGTCAAGTGAGGGATGAGGATTGTTGGTAGAGAAACTACTAAAGAAGAATGATACCCACTCTTATCACCCCATACATCAAATACAAAGTAAGCATATAGAGCACAGGAAGTAGGAACCAGCATGAATAATGTATACTTTAAACCTCTGACGATTCCGTGACAATCTCTCTCGAGTTGTTTCTTATACCATGTATAACCCAATCTCTCTGACTCAAATAATAACCTTCCGATAATAATCTCCTCATAAACTGTTATTGTAACAATCGTCACACAGATAATCAATGCTAAAGGTGGGAAAATCGCACCAAAAGTCATCAAAACAATCAAATGAGAATTAATCCGAACAGCCAAACGATTTTTATTGAATAATACAAAATGAGTACGATTACTCGTATCAATATCAGGTGCGTGAGGAATTAATTCTTTGGAACTTTCTGGTAGAATATTATAAACTAACTTTAATAACCAACTTTTCTGTAAATCTTTGCGATGAGTTCTTCCATCAAATACTGATTTTCGACTGACATCAGTCCTTCGACTTCTGCTGATCTCAAGATTCGCTTCTTGATCATCATCATCATCATTATTCACTGGATCATCGCTCACAACGACTTTCTGTTCTTTCATTCGATAGTAGTACCATTGTACTAATATTTTAAACATTGGGGCAATGAGACCTTCCACAGTAAACATTATAACAAAGACAGGAGAATAATTAGTAATAATTGCTGAAGAGCATTCAAAACCAGGAATAAATGGGGGCTCATAACTTGATTGCTCGGTTAAGATTGCTGTTCCATAACAGGTATTTGCAACAATAGTCGCTCGATCACAAATTTCATAGTTGTAATCAGATGTCACAGATGCTGCTGCGAATAAAGCATTATAAAAACATTCAGGACTAATGATCATAATAGCGACAATTGGGAACATCAAGTTATTCAATAAGATCATGAATGAAATGAAAGAAATGTCGAAAGGTGAATAATCATAATGGGATAAGTATTGGTAACGTATATCGTTGGTAAAGTTTGATGCAAGTGAATCTCGATGAAGTTTTTCTGTATCAGCAAGAAAGAAGAGTTGCCGTAAGTATGGAAGAGCAATCCAAATTATTCGATTGTTTAAAATAAGTTTGAATCCTGCTAAACATATCTCAGCTGTAACAATGACTGTCGTGGGATATGTGATAAGAATATAGACATAGAGAGCATCAGCAACTATCATAATCACACAATCCCATAAAGCAACCAACACAAATACAAGAAAGTTGAGACAGCGTTCGATTATTCGACTATAATTGTTGGCATCTGGAGAGTCAGTATTGGGGTGATGGTCTTTAGATGATTGAGAAGTGTTCTCCGGGACTGAGCGATCTCTAGAAGACGATATGATTCGATCAATCGGTCCGAGATCATATTCTTGAAAAGGATCAATGGCATCAATCGAAAACTGTGAAGAGGCACTTTCTAGAGTCAAGTCTGCTATTGCTTGTTTGGCTCCGCTTGATGTTGCCATGGAACTTTGACGATATAATTTAATTGCTTGTGTAAGATTTCGATTCTTCCGTTGAAACAGTCTTAATAAATAGATTGTCAATCCTAATAAAGTCGTCAATGATAAGCATAATACAATTGCAGGTGTGCTTCCTGACATCAAGGCAGCAGATACATACCATGCATATTGAAAATAATACGAACTATAAAACCAAGACGTTCCGACATAAACTGGGATTAAAACAATTAAAATAAAACAAGTTAATACTCCTATTAGTCTTCGTAAGGTTTGAAAGTAATAAGAAAGACCACATAAGTAAGAGGTGGGATAAGGAGTTTTCGACAAAGATGCGAAATAACTCCGATAGAACAACAACCGCGTCGTAAATGAAACAAAGGAATTGTCTTCTGGTAAACCATTCACATTCGTTGAGACTTCAGAGGAAGTGCCGGCAGTGGAACGAAGATCCTTTAGCCCTATCGCAGAAGAGGAACGAGGGCCTGTTGCGGAATCTTTCGCATCCATAGCTAGAGTACTGTCGGATCTTCGAGGCTTCATACTTAAGTAGTGTTTAATTTGTGCAGAGAACAAGAAGAATAACGTCAATAAAAGAGTGGCTGCCAACCCTAACCAAGAAAATAACGTTGCATTCACGACATCTGAGCCACATGAGTAGGACTGGAATTCTGGATCGTGTGGGGGAAGATCAGAACGATCAACCTTACAACCAAACATATTTCCATCCAGAATGTTTATTGTCGGAGAACCAATTAATGTTGCAGGTACTAAACCTGACAAGCGATTAATCTCCAAAGAAAGGCTTTGTCCTTGATTATAACTATGAAATCCTCGGGATAAAGTTCCAGTAAACTTATTATATGATAAATCAAGATTAGTCCATTCTCTCTCTTGGATATTTAACGGGATCGTCCCAGTTAGTTGATTATGAGATAATGACAGATCTGTTAAACTATTTGAAATGTTCACATTCGATGGTAAACTACCTGGCAGTCCATTGCCTGATAAATGTAAAGTTTGAAGATTCGGCATCGTAAATAAACAATCAGGAATATTACTTACAAAATAAGCATTGATATAGAAGGCATTTAAGTAATGACTTCCTGGGAAAATATAATGGCGACATGATTTAGCTGTGCCTAAGCCATCCAGAGCTAAAAAGGTTAGTTGGGTTGCGTTACAAATATTAGTTGGAAT
>VKHI01000429.1:0-25271 GCA_015145745.1 Poterioochromonas sp. DS
TTCCTCATTTGAATGTAATGCATCCGACAATGGATCACTTCACTCCCTTGCTTGTAGCTGTAGGTGCTGGTGTTACTGCAACATCTCGCACTCAAGTAGTGCGAAGTCATCGTTTATACTCGGAGATAGCTTGTGCAGCTCTTTCACTAGATACTTACCTCTTCGAGTAGATAGTTATCTAATGTGATGACAATCAATAACATTTGTTCTGTAAATAAAATAAGTAGTCTATGTATAATTCAACGAATTCATTTCACCTGATGTACAGTATTAATGAAACAATCCTTTCCGAGAATAAAAACTGATTAATAAAAGAAGAATAAAGAGATCAATTCTTTTATTTGATCTGATTTGATTTGATTTGATTTGATTTGGTTTAGTTCTTATTTCGTCTAAAATAGACTGTGATTGTTGTATAAATATCTTTCCTGTACCATTCAAAAGAAAATTGAGGAAGATCATGTAAGATTGCACGAAATTCTTCAACATCCTTTTCACTAACAGAACTAATCTTAATCTCATTGATATGAGTTGGAAGACTAGCAAGAAAGGAGGGAAATTCGGACACTTTATTCGATAACAGGGACAAATTTAATCTTTTAACACTATGAGGAAAATGATAAGGAGGTTCAGAAATCTTCCCTAATAATGTTAGATTTGGAACTCCTTCCATATCTATATGCTGCGAGGAAAAGACGGTAAGATCCTTCATACCTCGTAACGGACTTAGATCTTGTAAGCCTGAACAATTTCCAATGACCACCTTGTCACAAGTTCTTAAGACACTGAAATCAGTAATGGAAGGACACGAGATAATCTCCACAATTCTATTCCCACTTCCCAAACCATCTAAGGTAGAAATGTTCGAACTGGAAAGCTTGACAAAGTGAATACGACCACAATTTAACAAGGAAATAAATTGTGCACAAGACAGGATTGTTAGTTGTCGAATACGATTGCCTGCTGGGATGATGAAAGGAGCATTAATCCCGTATAAAAAGACATTCCGAAGAGTTGAAATAACATTAGGGAAGATAAAACTTGTAATTTTACTTGCATTAATCTTTAATTCTTTTGCTTCAAGTAACTTGGAGAAATCCAGAGAAACCTCTTTCATTACTATTAACTCAATGATCTTACTATGACAAAAACTATTACTATAGTCAGCAATCTCGTCACAATGCTCAATGACAACCTTGTGATTATGATTCAAACATGATATATCACGAATTCCTTGACAACTAATTAAATGAAGTTCATGTATCTTATCTAAACTACTAACATCTTCTATAGCATCACAAGCGTGGAACAACACACGACGAAGATTGGAAGTAATGTGATGTGATGGAATGTTGTGAAGAGTCGTAGAACTTCGAAAACTCAATGCTTCTACTTGATCTATCAATGGGAAATCAGTCAGAGGGAAGAAGGTAATGTCGAACTCTTTCAGTGAGAGGGATGGATTACTATTGATCCAATCAATCACCTGAGATGGATGATGTTGAGAGAATCCAGCAGATAACTCTAGACGGCGTACTTTCTGTAAGTAAGGGATCAGCAATGTGCATAATTGCTGTGCATCGAGTCCTGCAAGTTCAGAGCAACTATAAGCATTGAAATCCTGAGGGACTTTCGGATGGAATAACCTCATTGACAACTGATGATATGGATCAAATCACATTCACAGGTTAACAGGTTTTTCAAATCACTAAATCGAAGAACATAGAAGAACATCGATCAATATAACAACAATTACTAACATTTATTCTGTAAATAAAAATTCATACAGATGAAATATAAGAATAAAACACTATCTATCACTCGAAAGAATATTATATACTAAAACAATTTAGAAAATCACCAAGAAGATTAAATGAAAACAATTCAATTCAATTTATTGTTAATACTCTATTTCGTCTAATATATGGTTGAGGTATTGCATGAATATTCTCCCTATATGTTTCAAAAGAAAATTGAGGTAGATCATTTATCATAGCACGAAATTCTTCAACATCCTCCACACTAACAGATACAAATTTCACTTCACTGATATGAGATGGAAGGCTAGCAAGAAAAGAAGGAAATTCTGACACTCTATTGGAGATGGAGAAGGATAATTTTAATTGTTTGACACTCTTAGGAAAATGATAAGGAATCTTAGGAATCTTCGATATTGTCAGGTTTGTAACACCTTCCAAATCCTTTTGCAGATTCTCAGTGGAAGAGAAAGCAAGATCCTTGATACCTCGTAAAGGGCGTAGATCTTGTAAATTTGAGCAACTTCCAATAAGTACTTTGTCACAAGTTCTTAATACACTAAAATCAGTAATGGAAGAGCAGTAAGTAATCTCCACAATCTTATTACAATTTCCCAATCCTTCTAAAGTAGAAATATTCAAGTTAAAAAGCTTGACAAAGTAAATACGATCACAATTTATTAAGGAAGTAAATCGTGGACAATTAAGGATTGCTAATCGTCGAATACGATTAGCTGATGGGATGACGAAATAAGACTTCAGCCCATCTAAATGCAGATTACGAAGACTTGAATTAACATCAGGAAAGACAAGACTTGTTGCTTTCCTTGCATTTATTTTTAATTCTTTTGCTTCAAGTAACTTGGAGAAATCCAGTGAAACCTCTTTCAATATGATTAACTCGATGATCTTCGTATGACGGAAACTATTACTATAGTCAGCAATCTGATTACATTCTTCGATTAAAACCTTATGATTATGATTTAAACATGATATATCATGAATTCCTTGACATCTAATCAAATGAAGTTCATGTATCTTATCTAAACTACTAACATCTTCTACACTATCACAACCTAATAAGAGGAGACGACGAAGATTAGAAGTGATATGATTTAGTTGAATAACCCGAAGACTCGAAGAACTTCTAAAGATCAAAGATTCTACTTGATCTATTAATGGGAAATCAGTCAGCCGATAGAAGCTAAATTCTAATTCTTTCAGTGAGAGGGATGGATTACTATTGATCCAATCAACTAATTTCGAGTCACGATGACGCGGAGAGAATCCAGAATATATTTCAAGTCGTTGAACTCGTTGTAAGTAGGGGATCAACGAGTCACTTATTTGTTGCTGTAAACCAGTGATCGAATTACAACTACAAGCTTCGAACTCCTTTGGCAATTCAACACTGAGTATCTTTAGCGATAGCTGATGATATGGATCAACAATTAAACTATTAATCTTGTCTCGAAAAGCTTTAGATGTGAAATATAAGTGAGCTTTCTTATCAATCTGAATTCTTCTCACTTGTTGAAGAAGAAGATTACAACGAACCTTATCAACTAGAGAAAAGGATATGTGATCCATATAAGGAATATATAAGAGTATCTCATGGTATATCACATCAAGCATTAAGAGCATTCACTATTTGTTCAGAATAGAAGATCTCATGGAACTACAACGTAAAATATCGAAACACACTTTCGGCCTTTCGGCCATTATGAAGGTTGGAATGATTTCTTCATAAATCTGTCATTTCCAGTTTTCTGAGTTCTGAATTAAATTCCCCCAAAACTGCAACAACGCTTCATCTGTACCTCGACCAGTCAGTTACAATAGGAGTGAAAACATTAAGATTTTCCACTGAATGTAGCTTCACTGATATTAACACGGATTTAAATTTGAATTATTCGTAGAAAAGCTACGTTGCCCATGCTTTTCTTCGTAGCAACGACTTCTCGCCTCATCTAAAAGGTTTATCAACGTTCTTAATTGTGAAATCAGAGAGAACTCTTAATGCAGGGCAGCTTGATTAAGGGCAAATTGCGAAGGTTGCGAGAAAATGTATCCAATCGAATCCACAAGTCCAAGGCAAGGCTGAAGTTATCAGGTAGTTTAAAGTAATAGTCGAATACATGCTCACCGAGGGAAATGATGGAACTCCCGATGGCATTGTTGATTCTCTCGGAGATTTGGAGGCAGTTATGGGGTATTTCCACTTGTTGCCTGAATGATAGTCCATAGTGATCGAATGATCAATAAGAGTTTATATTAATTTGATTTGATAAGTTCACACTAACAGAACCAATGACGCGGAAGACTAACAAGACAGGAAGGAAATTCTGGCACTTTATTAGACAACAACGAGAGATTTAAGCTTTTGACACTATGAGGGAAATGATCAAATGAAGTTCATGTATCTTATCTAAACTACTAACATCTTCTATAGCATTACAATCCAACAACAACACACGACGAAGATTGGAAGTAATGTGATGCGATGGAATGTTGTGAAGAGTAGTAGAACTTCGAAAACTCAATGCTTCTACTTGATCTATCAATGGGAAATCAGTGAGCGGGAAGAAAGTCATGTCGAACTCTTTCAGTGAGGGGGATGGATTACTATTGATCCAATCAATAACTTGAGATGGATGATGTTGAGAGAATCCAGCAGATAACTCTTGACGGCGAATCTTTTGTGAGTAGCAATGTTGAGATATGAGGTATAACCGAGCTTTGTTGCTAATGTGATATTCTTCCCCACTCGTTTAAGAAGAAGATCGCAACGAACTTTATCAACCATAGAGAATGTCGTATGATCCATATAAGCGATATATGAGAGAATCTCATGATAGATCACATCAGGAAGAGCATTTATTATGATCTATTCTAGTACAACGTAAAATATCGCAAGAGGGTTATTTTCTTTGATTCACCTGTGTATCACAAAGAAAATGAAAAGAAAATAATTTGAATAATTGAGTAAATTAATTCTTATTTCGTCTAAAATAGACTTCACTTGTATAAATATTCCTATGCCATTCAAAGGAAAATTGAGGAATATCATGTAAGATTTCACGAAATTCTTCAACATCCTTCACACTAACAGAACAAATCTTAATCTCATTGATATGAGTTGGAAGACTAGCAAGAAAGGAAGGATATTGTGACACTCTGTCAGATAACGACAATAACAATAGATTTAATCTTTTGACACTATGAGGGAAATGGGACGGAAGTTCTGCAATCTTCGCTAAAAACGTTAGGTTAGTAACTCCTTCCATATTTTCTGGCATATGATGAGGCGAATTGACAGTAAGATCCTTGATACCTCGCAATGGACTTAGATCTTGTAAGCCTGAACAATTTCCAATGACCACTTTGTCACAAGTTCTTAATACACTGAAATCAGTAATGGAAGGACATGAGATAATCTCCACAATCTTATTCCCACTTCCCAAACCATCTAAAGTAGAAATATTCAAATCGGAAAGCTTGACAAACTGAATATGATCACAGTTCAACAAGGAAGTAAACTTTGGACACCGGACGATTGACAATCGTCGAATACGATTACCTGCTGGGATGATGAAAGGAAATTCCAGATCAAAGAGGTAAAAATCCCGTAGACTTGAAATAACTTCAGGAAATATAAAACTTGTCCGCTTATTGAGCGTAATGTGTAATTCTTTTACTTTAAGTAACTTGGACAGATCTAAAGTAATCTCTTTCGCTATGATTAACTCAATGAACTTCGTATGACGGAAACTATTACTATAATCAGTAATTCGATTACAGTTTTTGATTAAAATCTTGGAATTATGATTTAAACATGATATATCACGAATTCCTTGACAACTGATCAAATGAAGTTCATGTATCTTATCTAAACTACTAACATCTTCTATAGCATCACATGCATCGAACAGTACGTAATGAAGATTGGGGGTAATGTGATGTAATGGAATGTTTCGAAGAGTGGGGGAACTTGTAAAGATCACATATCTCACTTGATCAATCAATGGGAAATCGGTCATAGAGAAGTGACTGAATTCTAATTCTTTCAGTGAGAGAGATGGATTACTATTGATCCAATCAATCACTTGGGATGGATGATGTTCAGAGGATCCGGCATATAAGTCAAGACGACGAACCTTTTGCAAATAAGGGATCAACGATTCGCTTAATATCTGTGCACTGAGGCCAGCAAGCTCCGAGCAACTGAAAGCATCGAAGTCCTCAGGGATTTTAGGATGGAATAGTCTCATTGACAATTGGTGATATGGATCTACAATTAAACTTTTTATCTTATCACGAAATTCTTGAGATGTGAAGTACAACGCGGCTTTCTTATTAATCTGAATTATTCTCACTCGTTTCAGAAGAAGATCGCAACGAACTTTATCAACCATAGAGAGTGAAATGTGATCTACATAAGGAATATATGAGAAAATCTCACGATAGATCACATCAGGAAGAGCATTCATTGTTATTATCTCCAGAGATCTATGTTCTATGGAACAACGGACTTTCCTGCAATGTAAAATATTGCAACGGCATTATAATTCACCTGTGTAGATCGAATAACAGGCTTTTTCCATACCTAATATACATTTAACCTCTTCATACAGATGAAATATATATATTTATATTAATCAAGTGGGGACGGTAGTGTACCCAGAGCTGTGCACCAACAACCAAGATTGCCACAAGTTGGCACAAGTTGGCTTTTTGAGTTTCGAGCTTTCGTTTGTTTTGAGTGAGCGCACACCTTAAACACTCCTTCCGCTACGGTAGCTGACGCTAAGACCTCACTCAAGGGCGATTGGTCTGCCAAAGAGTTGGCAGTTGGTGCACAGCTCTGAGTGTACCACTTCTCCATAAATTTTTCATCGTTCTTCGGAGGAAGATACTATCGGTGTCACACCCTTACCGGCAAACACCGATAAGAGGGCGTTTCATCGTTCTTCATTATCTTTGCTATTGCCACTTCATCGAGCACGTTTTGACTCAAAGTTTATTCACTCTCAAAAGGTACCATGAAGGTGCCGAGGGCGCCGTTGATATCAATCAAGAAAAGAAGGAATTGGCAATAATCACCCCAAGTAATGAACATGCTGACGGGACGAAAGATTAAAACGATGACGAAAGCATTAGAAGATGTCGAACCATTCGAAGCAGTGGATACGAACATTCAGATGAAGACCTTCTCAAATGATGCCGGATTTGAAAGACCTTCTCGAAGCGAAGGATTTGAAAGATTATCACAATTCGACGCGATTTGAGTGATAATCCTTACTGAAGGTATATTAGTCATGGAGAGGACTTTATTAGATGTCATCCAAGGTTAACCCAAGTCAGAGTCTTGAAGAGTTCTCAAGAACGATTAACTATTATAGGAATTTTTGATTCTTAGGCTCGATTGATATAGAAGATACTTCAACATTAACCTTCATGGGTCTTATTATGTCGCCGATGTTTGCTCTGACAGTCCTATTCATACGGTCGATGCACCTAAATGCAGTGCATGGTTTGAACATCCTGCATCTGATCAGAAGGTTAGTCCAACAGTCGAAACATTTTCGAGTAAGATGCCAATCGATCGGTGTGATCAGATTCAGATGTCTTGATCGTCTTCTGCTTTCCGTACGGTGAATATATATTTCAATTCTTATGATATTATTCACAACAAGTACATCCCTTCCGCACTCTCTTAGACCAGGTAAGATATGATCTATATAACAGTAATGACGTGTTATTGATTGACTGACTGTTTTCATAGGTCCGAATGACATTGTTCCCGAGTATAAGTCTCTGCTAATGCATCGAAGGTTTGCAACAGCTGTCAAGAAAGGAGAGAATCTAAAGTTACCATTATGAAAGTTCATACGAAACCTTTGACAAGGACAACTCATAAGAAGTCAGATTGCTAATCTCTTTCAGTTTGGATGTCAGTTAGATAATCATCTTCTCTATCAAATATTATACTCTTTGAGATAACTGTCGGGCCTGTGAATTGCCAGTATACTGTATGATCCTTTACAGAAGATTTACGTCGTCACAAGGATTACCCTGTCTTCTTGTTCTTATTCTTCATTGCTTATCTTCATAAGGTAATGTGCACTTCCCCTATAACTGTCTTAATCTTGTCTAATGAGTTTGTTATTAATAGTTGGAATATGTTTGGTGCAGTAATTCGCACAAGAAGCCAAAGATGCCATTAGATTGGTCTCGCACAAGATGGAACAAGCGGTCCATAAGGAACATCAATCACCACAACAAATGCAATGACAGCCTAACCCACCCCCTAACCCTCAACAGAGCAGTCCTTACACAGACTGTTCTATTGATTGTATGGCTGAGGAAACGATGTGGGCTATCAGAATATCTCATGGAAAAGGTGAATAGCTCGACGATTCAAATCTCTCTCAGGAGACTTGATGAGGAAGATGATTGAAAAGAGATAATTGAAACATGCAGAATCCAAAAATCAGCAGAAGCGCAATAAAAACTAACAGAGGATAGCTCGTTGAAAAGTGTGTGTGCGTTTTTGTTGTTGCTTTGAGGACAGCATAGTTGAAGTGATAAATCGGCATAAGATCGCGTAAAAGTTCAGCGAAAAAGATCAGTTACAAAAGATGAAGACCTGAAAAAGATTACCTATTTTTAAAGTTAAAATTAGATTTTAACCCCTCTCAATTAACTAAACACATAATTTTCATATAGTTCGTTTTTTTATGTGGAGAAACCAACAAACAGAAAAATACGGCCCCACTTCTCTTCTCGAGCTAGTTTAGAAAGAATGATGCACTAAAACAACGATAAACTACAAAGAAGATCATTACAATTCAATTCTTTGGTTAATCCTTATTTCGTCGAATATATAGGTGAGATAGTGCATGAATATTCTCTCTATATGTTTCAAAAGAAAATTGAGGAAGATCTTTGAGAAAGGAATGGAGCTCTTCAATGTCAATCAAATGAAGATAACTAATTTTCACTTCATTAATATGAGGTGGAAGAATTGCAAGAAAAGAAGGAACTTCTGATAATCTAAGAGAGAATAAGGACAGATTTAGTGTTTTGACACTGGTAGGGAAAGAGTAAGACTTTTCTGGAATCTTCCACACTGTTAGGCTTGTAACTCCTTCCAAGTCTTTGGGCAGAAGGTTAGACGAAGAGACAGTAAGATCCTTGATACCTCGCAATTGACTTAGATCTTGTAAGCCTGAACAACTTCCAATCAGTACTCTGTCACATACACTGAAATCAGTAATGGAAGGACATGAGGTAATCTCCACAATCTTATTCCCACTTCCCAATCCTTCTAAAGTAGAAATATTCGAATTGGAAAGCTTGATAAAGTGAATGCGGTCGCAATTCAACAAGGAAGTAAACTTTGGACAAGAGAGGATTGTTAACTGTTTGATGAGATTCCGACTCGCATTAATCTTTAATTCTTTTACTTCAAGTAACTTCGAGAAATCCAGAGAAACCTCTTTCACTATGATTAATTCAATGATCTTTGTCTTACTGAAACTATTACTATAGTCAGTAATTCAATTACAATGTTTAATAACAACCTTGTGATTATGATTCAAACATGATATATCACGAATTCCTTGACAACTAATCAAATGAAGTTCATGTATCTTATCTAGACTACTAACATCTTCTATAGCATCACATGCATCGAGCAGTACGTAACGAAGATTAGAAGTGACATGATGCAGTCGGATGTTTTGAAGAGTAGAAGAACTTCTAAAGATCAAAGATTCTACTTGATCAATCAATGGGAAATCATCCAACGGAAATCAGTCAGCCGATAGAAGCTAAATTTCAATATTTTCAGTGAGAGGGATGGATTACTATTGATCCAACCAATTAATTTTGATAGATAATCATGATCACGAGATTGTGGAGAGAATCCACAATATATTTCAAGCCGTTGAACTCTTTGTAAGTATGGTATCAAGGAGTCACTTAATTGCTCCAAACCAGTGATTGAATTACAACTGAAAGCTTCGAAGTCTTTTGGAATTTCAATATTGCATAACATTAGTGACAATTGGTGATATGGATCAACAATTAAACTTTTTATCTTATCACGAAATTCTTGAGATGTGAAGAATAATTGAGCTTTCTTCTCGTTAATCTGAATTTTTCTCACTCGTTTCAAAAGAAGATTGCAACGACTTTTATCAATCATAGAGAGTGAAATGTGATCTACATCAGCAATATATAAAAGGATCTCATGGTAAATCACATCAGGAAGAGTATTCATAATCACAGTGATGCTTTGTTTGTATAAGTACAACGTAAAATATCGGGAACGAACTTTGTCATTCACCTGCGAAAATCGAATCACCCTTCTTGAAACAGGTTTTTTGATATCAAGAATCATAATTATACATATTATTGATTTAAACACTGAACGGGTTTAGAATCCTTCACTCCCGAATGAATGATAGACTAAAAGAAGGACGAACCGCAAAGAAAAACAACTCAATTTAACTCAATTCAAGGTTTTAGGTTAATTATTTCACATTTCGTCTGAAGTATACTTGAGTTGTTGCTTGAATATTCTCTCGATATGTTTCAAAAGAAAATTGAGGAAGATCATTGAGAAAGGAACGGAAATCTTCAATGTCATTCAAATTAACAGGACCAATCTTCACTTCATTGATTTGAGGCGGAAGATTAGCAAGAAAACAAGGAAATTCTGACACACTATTAGAGAATAAGGATAATTTTAATTGTGTGACACTCTTAGGGAAGTAGTAAGGCGTTTTAGGAATCTTTGGTATTGTCAGGTTTGTAACACCTTCCAAATCCTTCGGCAGATTGTCCGAGGAAGAGAAAGAAAAATCTTTAAGACTTCGTAAAGGACGCAGATCTCTCAAACCTGAACATCTTTCAATGATTACTTTGTCACACGTTCTTAATACACTAAAATCTTTAACGGACGGACATGAGGTAATCTCTACAATCCTATTTCCACTTCCCAATCCTTCCAAAGCAGAAATTTTCAAATTAAAAAGCTTTACCGAGTGAATACGATCACAATTCAATAAGGAAGTAAACTTTGGACAATTAAGGATTGTTAATTGTTTGATGCGATTACCTGATGGGATAGTGAAAGGAAAATCCAAACCAGACATATAAACACGACGAAGACTTAAAATAGCATGAGGAAAGATAAGACCTGTGATTCTACTTGCAATAATTATTAATTCTTTGAGTTCAAGTAAATTGGAGAAATCTAAAGAAATCTCTTTCATTCTGAATAGCTCAATGGTCTTTGTATGACGGAAGCTATTACTATAATCAGTAATCTGACTACATTCTTCAATTAAAACCTTATGATTATGATTCAAACAGGATATATCACGAATTCCTTGACAACAAATCAAATGAAGTTCATGTATCTTATCTAAACTACTAACATCTTCTATCCTATCACAGTCATGAAGCACGACAGAACGAAGATTGGGAGTAATGTGATGTAAAGGGATATTTTGAAGGTTAGAGCAACCTCTAAACTTTAATGATTCTACTTGATCTATTAATGGGAAATCAGTCAGCATCGTGATGTAGGTAAATTCTAATTCTTTCAGTGAGAGAGATGGATTACTATTAATCCAATCAATCTCTTTCGATGGGCAATCATCTTGAGAGAAATCTGAATAAATATCAAGACAACGAACTTTCCGTAAGTCTGGTAAAAAAGATTCACGCAATTGCCGCGCATTGAGCCCATAAAGTTCTGAGCAACTGAAAGCTTTAAAGTTCTTCTTGTCTTTAATATCGTTCAACACGAGTGATAGTTGGTTATAGGGATCAACAATTAAACTATTAATCTTATCACGAAATTCTTGAGATGTGAAGTATAACTGAGCTTTCTTATAAACCTTAATTCTTCTCACTCGTTTCAGAAGAAGATTACAACGACTTTTATCAATCATAGAGAGTGAAATTTTCCCTTCATAAGGAATATATAAGAGAATTTCATGGTAGATCACATCAGGAAGAGCATTCATTGTCATCTTTCGTGAATAATGATGATGAAATCCACTTTTATTGGAATCATTTCAATGCATGAAACGAATGAGAAACAGAGGAGAGAATGATGGGATAAAATACAACGTAAAATATCGAAACGACACTTTCGGCCTTTCGGCCATTGGGAAGGTTGGAATGAACACACCCTGTATTCTCATTCACCTGCATAGATCGAATAACCTGTCTAGTCTTCTCATTCAACAGGCTTTATTCAGATAATAGAGAGAAGACCTGTCAGTTTCCAATCATTAGACAGGTTTATCAATTGGTTTGTACTTTGTGAAGAAATCTTAAAAACATCTCATCTAATCACACCCTATCGACATGGCTGCATTGGTTCCTTTACCTACACTTTTCCTTTCCCACGGAGCTGGACCGGCTCATGCTCTTGACTACGGAGGAAGTCGATTTTCAGCTGTGGACAAGAATTCTGCTTCCGCTGATTTCTTGCGATCTCTTCCTCAAAGACTTGAAGAGTATGCTCCTCTCAACGCTATTAAAGCCATTCTCGTTGTTACAGCTCATTGGGAAGAGCCAGAATTTGCAGTGGACTATCAAGATAGCGGACCAACTAAGCTGGTGTACGACTACTATGGCTTCGATCGTAAAGCCTACGCTCCCTACCTCACCTATCCTGCTCCAACGGACCTTCGAGTCGCTGATAGAGCCTTTCAGCTTCTTCAAGCCGCAGGTATCCCAGCAAAGAAGGTGAACCGCGGATTCGATCACGGCACTTTCATGCCTTTGTTAGTATCCTTCCCAGAGGCAAAGATCCCAGTGGTTCAGCTGAGCTTGAAAGAAGGATTAGATTCGGCAGAGCACTTCCGTTTGGGTGAGATTCTGCGTCCTTTGAGAGAGGAGGGAGTTTTGATCATTGGTTCGGGTAGCTTTACCCATAGCAATGGTGGAATGAGTCAGGGACCCGAAGGAGTGCGCAAAGCAAAAGAGTTCATGGATCACCTTCATAACGCTTTGATCTCAATACGCTCTGCTGAGGATTACCAGCGTTTCAAGCAAATCTTTCTCTCTCCTGCAGAGACAAACAAAGCTTTCCCTCACTTTGACCTCATGCATTCTCGCACAGAGCATTTCGTACCTTTATTAGTGGCATTGGCAGCAGGAGTGAATTTTGTGTCAGAGGGTGAGGGAGCTGTGGTGAACACAAATCGACTCTACACAGAGCTAGCAGCAGGAACACTTGCACTTGATGCCTATCTTTTCCAATAAATTAATTCCTGTATCGTTCCAAGTAAATACAGTATGTAGATAGTTAGTGGTAGTGTTATAATTCTAGTTTAGAGTTTTCTTTGTAGCCGTAGCGTATTATTAGGAGAATAGCCTTTATTTTTAATCTAAGCGTCATAGTGTAGTCTTCTTCATCTCGAGGCTCTTCACTTAAAGAGCAAATAAAATAACCAAAAAGGGATAAATAACCTTTAGTGGAACAGCGATCTACTCCACTGCTTTCATTAAGTTGATCAATAAAACTGCTCTCATCATGCACCAAAGAAGCGTTCTTGGCGCGTTTACTGTGAAAAAGAAGTTAATAGTCTTCTGGGTTGATTTTAAATAGACGATACTCAATCCCCTATTTCAAAGTTGACTTCCCCTGCATCTGGTCCTCCGACAAACGCTAAAACTACTCTTTGAGAGTAATTCTCCCAAAATTCAAGCTCGGCAAAAGGTAGGAAAACTCTTAAATCTGCTTTAAAAGCATCCATATCATTTGCCTTTGGCTCAAAATATAGTAATTTATCCAACACCAACATTCTCATAATCTTTCGTGCTTGAGAGGCATTTACCACTTGTGATTCGACCACGAATGTTCTAAAGGATCCTCAAAGTAATATTAATCGAAATAAACCTCTTATTCTTTTCAATTGTATCATCCGCAAAATTCTGAATCATGGTGAGTTACCTAGAGAAACGATAAATTTTGAAGCACAATCAAAACGTTGAAAGATTTCTCTCAGGTGGTCTCATTCCAATCATCATTTACCTTCTCAGCTACCTAATATAACCTTTCTTTGTCAATGTTCCAATTTAAAGCATCATAAATTCCGGAATCTTTGTAAGATCTGTTATATATAACTGGATCTTCTTTGCATATGAACTCAGTCGATTTTAAAGGTCTTCCCTTATATTCCAATATATTGTAATCGATATATTGCCATATATTCCAATATATTGAAATCGATATATTGCAATATATTCCAATATATTGCAAGGGAGGTTGGCTGGAAGATGTAAAAATGAGATGTGATGATATCTTTGATGAGTAAACGACTTAGAGGTAGTAAATATCAGAAGAGACCTAACTTTCACTCTTTCTCTCTCTTTTAAGTTTATAAATCTCTTCACAAGATGGAACCCTCCTCAGTTGTGACGGAAATCTGAACAACTCTCAATTCATGAAACACAATACAATTCAATATGCACATGGCCTCATTGCTTCGTTTACCTACACTTTTTCTTTCCCACGGAATAGGACCGGCTCATGCTCTTGATTACCGTGGAACTCGCTTCTCGGTAGCAGATAAGAACTCTCCTTCCGCTGATTTCTTGCGATCTCTTCCTCAAAGACTTGAAGAGTACGCTCCTATCAGCGCTATTAAAGCCATTCTTGTTGTCACATCTCATTGGGAGGAACGAGAGTTTGCTGTGGACTATCAAGATAGCGGACCAACTAAGCTGGTGTACGACTACTATGACTTCGATCGCAGAGCGTACGCCCCCCACCTCACCTATCCTGCTCCAACAGATCTTCGAGTCGCCGATAGAGCCTTTCAGCTTCTTCAAGCCGCAGGTGTTCCAGCGAAGAAGATGAACCGCGGATTCGATCACGGCACTTTCATGCCTTTGTTAGTATCTTTCCCAGAGGCGAAGATCCCAGTGGTTCAGCTGAGCTTGAAAGAAGGATTAGATCCAGCAGAGCACTTCCGTTTGGGTGAGATTCTGCGTCCTTTGAGAGAGGAGGGAGTTCTGATCATTGGTTCGGGTAGCTTTACTCTTGGTAATCGTGAATTGAGTCCCAGCGAGGGAGAGCGCAAAGCAAAAGAGTTCGTGGATCATCTTCATAACGCTTTGATCTCAATACGCTCTGCTGAGGACTATCAGCGTTTCAAGCAAATCTTTTTCTCTCGTGCAGAGACAAACAAGGCTTTCCCTCACTTTGACCTTATGCATTCTCGCACAGAGCATTTCGTACCTTTATTAGTGGCATTGGCAGCAGGAGTGAATTTTGTGCCAGAGGGTGAGGGAGCTGTGGTGAACACAAATCGACTCTACACAGAGATGGCAGCAGGAACACTCGCAATGGATTGCTACCTTTTCCAATAAAATCTAACACTCTCGTAATAGAACAAGATACAAGAAAGTTTCAGATGTAGCGATGAGCAGTCTTGAGTACATCAGTATGTATTATTGTTAGGAGTAATGCTGTATCTTTAATTTATACGTCACAGTCATAGTCCCTGTTGTCTTTCTTATCTATCCTATCTCCTCACCCATCATCTGATCTCTTATCTCAGATGATAGATCTCCTCTCAACTCTTCTCTTCCCTACTGATGTCTCTTACGATCATCAATCAAAGCATTTTTAAACTTATGAGGCGAGGATGTAGAAGGAACAGTGGTGGAAGAAGCTGCTGTTGCTGATGATGATGACGATGCTGTATTATTATTGGTCACTCCTTTCTTTTTCCTCTTCTCACCTCCTTTCTCTCCCTTCTCTTTCATTCCTTCTTCCTTATCCACTTCTTCCTTCGGAGTAATCTTATACTGATGAGTATTTCCTGGTAGATTACGAATTCTTTCACTCTTTGAGAGGTCAGAACGATGATCAATCTGACTAATCGTATTGACTAATACTTCTTCCTCAATGAAAGGAATCTGCACTACACACTCCCATGAATTCTTCTTACCATTTGCATCTACTTCAAAGTCTCTCGGATAAAAGCGAGACAATGGCGATGATTCATCTACCATATACTTGGAATAAGACGATGGTAGTAGCTTGCCACTCTGCGGTGGGAGGACAGAGAGGAGTTGTAAGAGAGGTGTGAAGGGTCGACCTTTCTCAAACTGAAAGGACAATGACGATAGATTGGTGAGATCTGATGCTAATGGACCATAGAGATAAGGATAATACCATGTCCAGGATGCACAACCATAATGATAATAGGTTAACACCCAAAACAATCCTTCCATATAAGACTGCACGACCTGACGTTTCGCTGTCGAATTATCTGCCGTGAATCCAAACTTCAACTGAAACCAGCACATAAATGACGTCAGAGAGATCGAGAATAACACAGTAGGAGTCATAAGGTTGTCTTACCTTGTAGTAGTGGTCCTTATACTCTGGTGTGGCGTATTGTTTCTCGTTCTCGTCCATCGATCGTTGTTGGAAGTACAGTGGCTCTCTCCTAGCAATCTCTTGTAGGAAGAGTTCTAGTCGTGGGAGGTGGATCTGATGTTTGTTCGTGAGATATCCTCCCATCGTTGGGAAGAGTTGTTTGTATATATTCATCATGTAGTTCAAGGCTCCGTCAGCGATGTCCTATATATATAGAGAGGTGGGTGTGTTAGTAAGGTGGTGTTAGTATGGTAGGGTGTGTGGTAAGGATCTTACGAGGTGAGGAATACATGGAAGGAAATCATTCCCAACAAAATAACACATAAACACAAAGTCATCGATTAATCGTTCGATGTCATCTGATGGACTCTTTTTAGACAGCTTCGATGATGACGTCGACACCTCCTTCTCCTTTGCACTACCTCTCTCTCCAGTGTTAGTCGGACCATCAACAATCCCAGCATAATTCTTCTCTACTGATGTCAGTTTCTGTTTAATCCACTTGCCCATGTCGTCATTCCTCTTCGAGAAGTATTGCGTCAGCATCGTCCGCAATATCGAGAGTTCGAGTATCTCGAAGTCTTCCGGTGCAAATGACTTCTTCCCTGTGCTCTTAGCTCTCTGAGTAGCCGTAGTGCCGCCTCGAAGGATCTTTTCTCGTAGGAGGACGAAGTGAGGTTCGTGCGTCACAAGTCCGAGCATGATGAGGTCAGCGTCTAAGCCATACATGCAATGACGATAGCGCTTCGCTCGATAGTCTGGATCATGTTCTTGTTCAAAGCGAATTTGATCCATGACCTTATGTTCTCCTTCTCCCGGTACGTCAGGTCCTGAGAATATGACCTCAACCCCTGTCTGCCAGGATGCGTCAGACTTCATCTTATACTCGATCCATGCTCTGAAGGCGACGGACAGACGATGCATGAAATCAGTGCCGGGGGTAATACAATTAGAGTCGAAGGAGTCAGTCTCGGGTAGTTTCCCTTCTTTTGCAACGTATTGAGCAATGAGAGCCTCGCGCTCCTTCGATGCTCGATAGCGACGAGATCGTTGTTGATTCATCTTCGCACGCGGTGCAACACCGTCGATTGCAAGGAACATGAGTCTTTTAGGCTTTACGAGTTGGAATAAGCGATCGGTATAGTCGAATATCTTCAGGAACATCTGCTTCTCGTCGAGTGCGATGAGTTCTCCTTCATTAGAATGAGTGCAAGAATGAATGATTCCATTCATATCAAGGTAAAAATTGTCGATTTGGAGGGAATTCTGATCTACATCGCCAACTGATTCGACGACAATCGGATAAAGATCGACGAGCCATCGGAATAGTTTGGGAATGCCGAAGAGAGCAGTTGAGCTACTTTGACCTTGATTTCGCCTCAGGAATGATTGACTAATTTGAGGAATCAAGAAATCATCATTCGGAGTCTTAAAAGGACTTGGTGTAGTCCTTTGGATCCGCTTCGGTAAGAAGGAATGAGGGAGGAAAGCAATGGTCACCACAGAGAAGATCAGTAAGAATATCAGTGAAGTGACAGATTGAATCTTCATGACTCTCCACCAATAATTTATCAAAGACACTAAAGCAAAAGCAACACAAAAAATTCAATCAATTTCCTTCTAATCTGCTGTTCATTCAGCATAAAACTTACAATGTAATCAATGATAATAATGATTGTTCGTTGCACGCACTTCAAGTCACTTCTCTTTATTCTACGCTATAGATAGGCATACAGTGTAAAATAATGGAATGACCTTGAAGGAGATGTCTCCGTTATGAAGGTAGGGATGGGAATGAAGTTGAGTTTTTGTACCAGTTCTTCGCCTAACTGGTACTGGTAGGTCTATCAGAGCTGTTGAAACTGCAGTAGAAGTATTACTAGTCTATCTCTCTTCTTCTTCTTCTTCTTCTTGAGCAGATTTGGAAGATTTGATCATCTAAGATGGCAGATACATCTTTAGATCGATTTGGTCGATTCAATGATCATCAATTACAGGAGGAGTTCCTATTATATTGCCTTGATCAAAGATCGAAATTTACTCTCACAATAATAACTTTCATTATCTTAACTTGGTCAATGTTTGAAACCTTAATGATTAGGAATGACGATAATCCGACTGCTGAGTTGATTTATTGCACAACTTCATTACTCTTGTCTTTCATTGGTTTTATTCTTTGTTGTATTTTAATATTTTCACCATTTAAGTCTAACAATCGATTTTTTTATTCAAATTGTCAAGCTTTGTTGTTGGTTTGTTTAAATCTGTTATTTATGATTAAAGCAATTAAGAAGATTCATATTGGTACTTATCTTTGTCTTCCTGAGGCTTATAATAGTAAAAAGCTCGTTCTGAAATACCTTTCACCGGATGTTTCTGATGTCGATGTTGAAACATTTCAAAGGATTCTTGGTTATGTTCACCTACCTGTCGCGTGTCCACCAGATAATAGCTATTACTCCCTCGCCAATAGGACAGCGATCACGATCATGGTGATGACTTTCCAGATCCTTACAGCAGTTATATATGAGCCACGTATCTACCTAGTCTGGAGTTGCTATCTTCCAACTGTTGGATTGGTTTTGTTTATGGACTTTTATACGTTCTTCTCTCTGATCCCACTTGTCGTTGGATTCATTGTTATTGCCTTACTCCTGGGAGAACTACATTACCAACGAGTACAAAGCTTTCTTAATCAAAAGAAGATTAAACAGTTGCTAGATGAAAATGAGAGGAATGCTGACGCAAGCCATGCGATGGAAATGAGACATATGATCAGTAATGTTGCTCACGATCTCAAGACAGTAAGTGCAATTTCCTTTCATAAGACCTAACCCTAATTTCTCTTACAGCCTCTCGCATCATTCACGAACGGTTTGGATATAATTAAAGAAATCTTAGTGTCTACCTCCAAGAAGATGTCAGGAGAGAATTCTTCGCAGTCTGATTCAGAGATCTTTGCAGAAACTTGTGCTTCAATTCATACTTGTTTAGCGAACATCCGCAACACGAATGCCTTCATGCTCATGACTATTAACCGTTGCTTAGATTATACTAAAGCCAGTAAAGGCATGAAGCTGATACCGAAGTATGAGACAGTGGATCTGAGAGAAGCGTTGCAGTTTCCTATCGAATGCATGAGTAATATTCAAGAGAGAATTGGGATTAAACTAGAGGCGTTATCAGAAGAGATCTGCAGTCACATTATTACAGACAAGCAATGGTTGCAAGAGAACTTGCTATGTTTGTTATCAAATGCTGTGAAGTACAGCACTGAGGGCAATGTGACGATCACAGCAACACTGAAAAGGACAATCTCAAAGCCAACAATTCAACTAACACACACCATTAGCAGTTTATTTGGGAAACAATCATCAAACAATACGAATAAAATCGTTCCCACCGTGTCAATAGATGACTCAGAATATGAAGTTGAAGAGTATTATCTTCTTTTTGAAATAGAGGATACCGGTATAGGTCTATCGGAAGAGGCATCAAAGAACCTTTTTAATCCATTTAAACAAGCTCAAAGACTCGCGGGAGGGACAGGATTAGGCCTCTATAGTCTAGCAAAGAGAATGGAGGCATTGAAAGGAGATTATGGTGTTCGAAGGAGGAAGGATTTAAACAAAGGATCTTTATTCTGGTTTACTCTTCCATACAAGCCTGACCCTGTCTCCGCCGCTTCGAAAGATAATCTTCTTCTCGATCAACCATTATATACCAAGAATGAGCAATCTGTCTCCTTTAATAGCCCCAATACGAACGGTGATGATATTTTGAAGATTCTATTAGTAGATGATGCCCCTTCCATCTTAAAGATGTCTTCGATGATGCTCAAGAGGCAAGGTCATCAGATTTGGACCGCAGAGAACGGTGAGATCGCATTGAAGAAGATCGAAGAGAAGTGGAAGAACACTGGGAAGGGCTTTGACCTTGTGTTAATGGACTTACAGATGCCTGTGATGGATGGATTAGAAGCCACGAGGAGGTTAAGACAGATGGAAGAAGAAGGTCGAGAGTGGATGAAGCCACGAGATAATAGTTCAAAAAGAGTTATTACTACTCCTAACAATACTATCCTCTGTCATCAAATTATTATTGGTCTGTCCGCGAACTCAGATCACGAGACAGCAGTAGAAGCCTTTAATGCAGGTGTTGATGATTTCTTTGGTAAACCATTCTCATTAACAACTTTTAATAAAACAATAGAACGATTCTTTCACTAGAAGTCTTGGATTTGTATTAAAGAAATTGTATTGATTTGTTCATTCTAAAATCATTTCTTCCCAGCTATCAATTATAGTCGTGGGAGTGTTATTTATAATCTTTATTTCTATCTCGTGGTAGGAGATGATTTACTTCTTTTGTTTTTGTTTTTCATGATTCATGACGTACTTGTTGTTTTTTTTATTTCTCCTTATTGTTTATTTTTTTGAATAAAAGAAGATATTATAATATATATGGGTTGAAATCCAATATCAATAGTATCATCGTATTATTACTCTTTCGAAGTCGCTTCTTGCATTACACGCCGAACAAACCTAACTTGCTCACAAAAACTTGTCGTTTGTCTTTTTTTTTTTTTTTTTTTTTGGTTTGTAATTATTAGAAATCTTAAGTCTGTAGTACTAACATTCAAAATTGCTTCTTAATTTTTTTTGTTTTTCTTTTGTTTTTTTCTTTCTTCTTTGAATTGTTGTTAGTTTGATAACATAATAAGCCAATCACACATCCCCCATTATTAGTTCGATCGTTTCATCGTTTTCTGTATTTGATGATTCGATGATTCCTATTTTCATTTCATAAATATACGCTATATATGGTCATTCTTTCTCTTTCACTTGTTAACTGAACCAAACAACAATAACAACTAACAACAATAATAACTAACCACTGAACTGACTAACTCCCTCTAAAAGAAGACAAAAAACCAAAAGAAGAGAGAATTCCCTGTCTATAGTAGAGAGGAAATGACGAGTTTCTTAATTGATAAGTTAGAAATGCCAATTGAAGAAGAAGAAGATCAATATTTTAATGAAATATTAAATTCCATTCTTCCAACTCCACGAGCTGTCAAGTATGTTTTAATTCCTCCCCTTTACCTATCGTCCTTTTTCTCTTATTTCTTCTGATAGGAATAAACCACCTCGTAAGACTGTGACTCTTCCTAAGAATGACATTCGCAACAACTATGCCAAAGCCTTGGAAGATTTGATGAATTGTTCAGACCCTGCCTATGTTTATCAAGCTTTTCATCAATTATTAGATCCTGAGTGTAAGTTTGATGCTTATTTCCTTCAAGATAAAGGCAATGGCGAGACAGTCGAGACCTTAGACAGTTCTGTTGTTGGCATCGATGAGATCACAGGAAAATTTGTTGGATGTATTGTTACTATCCCTGATTCAATTTTTCTCATTCATGAATGGAAGATTTTTGTTCGTCCTAATAATTCCTGCTGTCTTGTCTGTAAGTTCTCCTTCACAGGGACAAAGGTATTCGATTTCTCCACGCCTTGTATCTTCCGTGAATATCCTCGTTGCAAACCTTCCAGTGGATCTTGTAGTGGGGATGATGCCATGCAAGGTGTGGAAGACACGTCTGTGCTCTCTGATCAAACACCTTCGACTCAGAGCGAACAGAGTGGCGACAACGGCGAGAGTTGTGGTCATTCTATTGTCTTTAAAGAGACATCAAAGACCATTAAATATGACAACCGCAAGCGAGGAAAGCAGTTCACTGTAGGGGAGTACATCCGGCACAATGAAATGTATGACTGTGGCCTCCCTAACCTTCAAGAGGAGGTCATGATGGTGGACGCAGAAGAGAACTCTCCTCACGCCATCCACCATCATCATAGCCAGTCCAACCTTGATGGAGACGATGTCAATAGTATGGTGACGGAGTCCACGATTCATAACGTGCAAAACTATATGATCAATGGAGCAGCACATGAGAAGGGAGTGATGTCAGAGTCACATGCAATGAATGCCTTTGGATTAATGCGATTTCATATTAATGGAGATAATAAGATCGTTAAGATTCATTGTGTTCGGTTATTGAGTGCTGATCAACAACCTTCTTATTATGACCATAATGACGATCTTTAAACCGCGAAACACGTTATGTCATCGCTTCATTGTATCAAACCTCGTATCATCACCATCTTCTTCCGCTCTTTATGTTATCTTTCAATTTGTTTTGTTGTTTGAATTTGGTTTATTTGATTTCATTATTTGTCCGTTTGTGGGAATCAAATCACCAAATTACACGATGATATCGTCATATTATAGAATAGAACAAAGTAGCCATTGCTGGTTTCCACTTAAATAATAAATATGAAAATAAATTTGAAAATAATTTTTTATTCTGAAAGGTAAGCTTCGAAGCTCAATACATTGATTTTTCTGAATCATTCTCTTTTTTCTCTTTATTTCAATGAATTCAAAGAACAAATGTAATCAACAAATTTTCGAATAATTCCAAGTAAAGACAGGAAAATTATTATTAATATATATTAATGCTTCATAATGAACGTTATTAGAACTTCAATTTATCCAACCGATAATAAAAGCTACTTCTTCGGATCTCTTTGAAGTATCTTTGAGATGAATTCACAAGTTGAATAAATCATCACTCGATAGAAATGATTTGAATAGATTGTAAATGACTTCATATATATCAATTAACCTCAGTGGAGATATTTCAATCAAAGATTCAATATTATTTATAATTAAAAGTGAATCATTATCATAAATATTTACAAAAAAAGTATTGAATTTACTTTCTCTTCTTTCTGTGGACTGACTGCACATAGACGATAAACCCGAACATACTGATCACAGTATACCTGTTCTCCCTGCGAAGGGAGACTAGGTATAGGAAACTCTAAGCGTCTTGAGATTTCGTGTTGCGCATATCAATTGAATCAATTGATTCTTGAGACTGTAGAAAATATCTCTTTAGATTCATGTGACATCACTGATGTTAGTATGATGACGAAGGTAAGATCAGTGGAACTACAATCTTAGATCCGAACCTTGCAATTACCTGCAGTAAGAGTGTAGGAAAATTACTTTAACAAAATTTAGTTCTGCAATGAGGAATCTTTACCTGACCACCATCAAGTTCTCTGTTGTTGTGTACTTCTCTCGTCTGATGTTTCTATCTATTATATTCGAGGAAGTTGAGTTACAGGGATGATATCTATACAGTGGAAATAAAATTCTGTTCAAAATATAACGACCACGAAAGGATTCGGAAGGAATGTGATGTGAGGTGCTTATTCTGGGGTGTGATAAAATGAACGATGTTAGTCACCTTGCAAATGTTCCAATAGTTACAATTCAGGGTGGTAGACATGAACTGATGTCCCAAGACTTAAAATTTTATCATATGAAGTGTAGGAGTAGTCTAACAAAGCACCTCTGTTCTGAATTGTTCATCGTTCACAATAAATAAACCATCTACATTGTTCGTAACGGTAACCATCTCTATCGCAGTTACTTCAATCCTCATTGTGAAAATTTGTTTGATGTCAGTTTCTTTTCGTTTTTGTGGTTGAGGAAACCAGATTGACATTGGCAGTGTGAGAGAGATCTCGTTAAGCTTCTGCAAATCTAAGGATAATGATGAAAGCGAGATCATTGAACCTACAACATGTGTGTTCGCAAATGTAACAGGAAGTAACTCAGAGTGAAGAAATGGGTGGAAAGTTTCATTAATCTCTCTGCGTTTCTCTGACTCTCCAGACTTTGTTCTCTAACCAGGAAATAGCGTGCAATTCGCTTTTCCGGGTGCAGCACGAAAATCCGGGATTTGAATGCACGGCACAAAATACCCATTTATTATGAACTAAGGAGTATTATATTGTTAATCTTATCTTATTCTTATTAACTATTATTGAAATGAGGTTGGTTGATTTTCCTGAAGTTATTTATTTTTTATTCAAATCATTTCTATCCTCTGATGATTTCATTCAACTTGTGAGTTCATCTCAAAGATATTTCCAAGAGATTCGAAGAAGAAATCTTTATTTAAAGTTAAATCATTTGAAGTCAGAAAGATTCTGTGTTGATAAGAGTTATCGAGATTATATTCTCTCTCGAGTAAATCGACCAGATCATCAAATTAGCATGTCTTTACCAATCGACATGGTTCAAAAGTACAAAGATCTTCTCGCCATGCATTTATTGCGAGTAAGCGGTAAACCAGATCATGGTGATCACAGTATTCCCTTTCTTCCTGCGAAAGGGATTGCCCTTTCAATGCTCTCACAGATTCAGGATATCACAACTCTTGGACAATTAGAGAAGGTTTCAATTAGTAGCTGTAAAAGGATTATAGATATTAGCGCTTTAAAAGATGTCAAAGATGTATCGATAATGTACTGTGACAATATCACAGAGTTCTCTTCTCTTGGCAAGCAAGAGGCTTTATACCTCTATCATTGCCCTAATTTGATGGATGTGGGGAGTTTAGGAAACATTCAAAAACTCAAGATCGATTGTTGTGAGAATTTGATTGATATCAGCCCTCTTCATGGTATTCCCTTTCTTTCGATTATTAATTGTGCTAAGGTGAAGGATATCTCAGGTTTAGGAAACCATCAATCGCTTAAGATCTCACGTTGTGCTTATAATCTTCAGGGATATGAAATTCTTGAGACAGTAAGAGATATCTCTTTAGATTCATGCAACATCACTGATGTTAGTATGATGACGAAGGCAAGATCAGTGGAACTAAGAAATTTATCACATTTGAAAGATGTCAGCAGTTTAGTGCATGTAAAGGAGTTGACCCTTGTTAATTGTCAAGAAATCGAAGATATTAGTATGTTAGGTAAGGTTAGAACACTTCACTTCGGTTCTTTACCTGCAATAAGAAGATATGATGGCATCGAACATCATCAGAACCTTACCATTAGCTTCGATCAAAGCAAAGAAAAAATGAAGAAATTAGCGAATTTTACTTCTGCTGTGAAGAATCTTCACCTTTACAGATGCGATTTCTCTGTTTTTGTGCTTCTTCTACCCTCTTTCTCTCGATTAATGTTTCTATCTCTTAGCTGGAGTGGTGGCGAAGAGTTTGA
>VKHI01000430.1:8672-26728 GCA_015145745.1 Poterioochromonas sp. DS
TAATCAATGATGTCAGTCCTCGCTCCTCTCACAATCACTACCAACAATCAGAGCCTTATATGAAGCAGCGTTCTGCTAGAAGGGATGATGAGAGTAGTGGCGAAGAGGATTATAACGATCACCATTATTATGAACCTCAACGGAAGCTCAACCATCAAAGAGATCGCGATGACGATGATGACGAAGTAGATGTAAGGAAAGTCCCAGTGCCACAGAAGAAAGCAACTTCACTCTCACCAAATCGAAAGCTAAACCCTAAGAATCAACCTGCTGTTAGCTTTGCGGATAACGGTCACGCTCCTCCTCCACTCCCCTATGAGAATCAGATTCAATCACCTCCTAAAGTCATACCAGAAAACGAAAAACTCTTCTTCTCGAAAGAACGAAGAAATGTTGAATATAAGTAAGTGTTGGAATCTATGCCTTACCACTAAATCTTACGTGTGCTTTTAGACCATATACACTCAAGCAATATAAAATGATTAAACCAAAAGAATATATTGAAATTGGCAACATTAAACCCGGTAAAAGATATCTGTACATACCATCTATACCCTCTCTAACATCTTATTGAAATAGATTTAAATACAGAAGAACTTGTTGAAAAAAGGAAAAAATTAGAGAAAATTAAAGAATTTTCTAAAAATCTTCGATATGTTAATAAAGAATCCATCTTACAACAACCAAAACTACCATCAGCAAATGAACAAGCTGATTTAATGATATCAAAGAAGAAATATGAAAGTAATCGAATACGAGCAATGGAATATGCTAAACACATTCCAAAGCCTAAAAATTCTCAATCAGAAGGGAAGAGTAATGATAATGATGATGACGATGAAGAAGAGTCGGATCGACTTCGAAGTCGAGAAGGTGGTGGTGGAGCAGGATATTTGTATATGGATGAAGATGCTTTCCAATCAGCAAAATTACAAGAATTAGAAGCAAAACATCAACAAGGTAAAGCAAGATTAGAAGCAATTAAGAAATCTATTTCACAAAAATAAATTAACAAAAATACTCTGTAAGCATTAGCACCGTTCCTTTTGATTGTATCAATGAAATAAAGTGATCTCTTTACATCCCTCCTTAGAAAGTCAAGTCGAGTCACATGTTTCTTCGTGATACGATCTTAATGAACTTTATAGAATAATTTCTAGAGAATGAGAATAATCAATGATAGTCATTTCAATTATCAGAGTTAAATCAACAATTAATATTAACTCTTACAGCATAATAAAATATATAATATATCTCTTTCTTTTTTTTGTGTCTTAAAAATTCTATTCTTGTCATAAACCATTCTAATCGAATCGTCTGGAACTTCTTCTTCTTCTTCTTCTTCTTCTTCTTCTTCTTCTTCTTCTTCTTCTTCGTGGTGTTATCCTTAGTATGCACATACAGGCTATCTTCCATCTTCTAACTACTTTCCAATGGAATTAATTCTTCTACCACAAAGTTTGATGACAGTATTACTATTCGTGCAATAAGTTCAAAGCAAATACCCCCACGACAGTTCTAGCACCCGACATCATACCATCTTTCAAATGTAATTAAAACAAAGTATTATATTTATCTTATCTTAGCTTATGCTTATCAATAAACATTATATATTTTATTATATTATTAATTATTATTAATTATTCTTCTTCTTATTTATGTGAAGTAGCATTACGATCTTCATAATATCCCATTCCTAATGAACCAAGACGAAAGATATATCCTTTCTTAGCACCACCAAATTCTTCACGAGGAATAAAATCAAGATGAGAATCATCTCCTAAATCTCTTCCATATTTCTCTGGTGCTCGAGGTGTTTGTCGATCTTCTTCATCAATATTATTATTATTCTTACTATCATTATTATTATCCTCGCTCTCCTTCTTATCATGTTGATGATGACGAGTAGAATAATCAGGAAGTTCATTCATATTCTTTTCAAACTTCCATCCTGCTGGTGGTTGAAAGTATTCGCTTTCCGCTGGTACTTCAGGGACTGAAGTACTTTTCACTGGAGCAACGACTGCACCACCGACAGTATTATCATTAATATCAGTACCTTTAGCAAAGAATGTTGGATGATCAACAGCTTTATGATATGGGATTGTCACACGATCAGGAAGAATTGGACCATGATCTTTTAATTCTTCATCATAACCTGTTTCAAAGTCTTTAGTATTAATATCATTTAAACCTAAATCTTCATTCTAATAAAGAGAAATAGAAAGATTTAGTGTCATGCAGAAGGATTCATGACTTAACTTACCTCATCATGAGTACGAACATAATCTTTTAATTCAAGATTTTTATCAGCTTCAGGTGGTAAGAAAGTACCTAATGGTGCTGATATAAAGCTATTACCTAATGGATCACGTAATATTAAAGTAAAAGGAAATTTACGACCAAATGCATAATTTGATAATTCTTTTAAAAAATCATTAAATTTATTACGTGTATCAGATATACTTTTATCATTAGAATGATTTTTTGTTTTAGAATCACCATAGACCATAGAATTATTTTCATCTAAATTTTTCAATATTTTCTGTAATAATCCTTCAACAGTAGTAAACATACCACCTAATGTACCAACCTGTAATTCAAGATCTAATTCAGGGATATGAACCATAGTTGTATCAGATTTTAATAAATCACGTTTTAAATCAGCATCAGATGTAACTGTTAGCTTAACTTCAGTACCGTAAGTTGGAATAGATCCACCACCTTTCACTTCGTTAGTACGGAAACCACAGACTAAACAAGTGAAAGACATGATAATCACTTCTTTAAAATGTGGGATATTAGTAATGGCTGTATGTTCTTCACCTTCATGTTGACAGTTTGGACAGACGGCGGGTAAAGTAACTGCTTTACTAGTGGTGAGTTCGTCAACGTCATCGATGGTTGATGTCTTCTCTTCGTGTTCTTTATTGTGTGGTAATGCACCAAAAGTTTTCTCACCTCTTGCGGCAGATTCAAGAATGGCTTCGTCTTCACCGTCTTCCTTCTTGTAGACTCCTTTCTCGGTGTCGATACAGAGGAAGGCATCTTGTTCGACAGATCTCGTGTAATGCTGTATTGTCATGTGAGGATCATTTTTTGGAACATAAGGGTTCTCAATAAAGCTATTTCCTGCAGGATCATCTAAGATGATGGTGTAAGGAAGTGTCTTTCCCTCGGAGTAGTTCTCTAAAGTATCAATGATATCATCAATCTTCTGAGCGACCTCAGGCGTCTCAATGCGACGAAGAGGCTGAGAAAAAGACAAATTCTTAGCGGCAGTCTTCAAAACACCTTCAATAGTATTGATTTCGCCCTTTTGGGTATGAGCAGGGATCTCAAATTCGATCTCTGGAATGATGATACTAGCGCTGTCAGACTTTATGATTTGACGGTTCGTATCACCAGATGATGTCACACGAAGATGATAACGACATCCATGTAACTGAATCTGGCCACCAAAAGTTACTTCATTGTTTCTTTCACCACATTCAGCACAGAAAAAGGAAGCAAGAATAATCTCACGGAAGTAAGGAATCTTATGGAACATAAAACGAGTCTTTCCAGTTCCACCACAACTTGGACAAAGGGATTCCATGACTTCAGAACCTTTCCATTCTTCATAATTCAATCCTTCCAATTCATCTTCAGGATTCTCTTCATCATTCTTTTCTTCGATTTCTTTTCCTTCATTATTCTTTCCATCCTCAATCTCTGCGTCTTTCTGTTCCTTGGTCATTCTCAACAACAAAACTATACAAATACCTTAACAAAGTAAATCTTCAACAACAAAACAATTCAATTAAATTGTACGAGCAATAAGAAGTATAGTTCAACTTCTTTCCTGTGATTTTAATGGATCTGGAAATTTAGAAGTTGAGAACTTTCCGAAACGAGAATTTACGGAAGCCACAGAGAGTGAGAAGGTAATTTTTCCAATATTCCGAAAATTCAAAAATTCGGAAATTCGGAAATTCGAAAAGCCAAAAACATTTGAAAGTGAAACGCTTGGAAAGAATAAGGAAAAAAATCAAATTCAGTTAAAACAACTTTAGAATTCGATTTATACCTTGAAACAATTGAATCATCATGATTGCTAGTCAGTCAAACAAGAAGATTTCATCAAAGGAAGATGAACCAATGACAAGAGTTCTTCGTCAACGTGAATTAGTTGAGAATTTAAAACATGAAAATGAAGTATTACGATTAGATTTAACACGTGAAGCACGTGAATTTCGTGGAACACAATCGACTGGTGCTGCTGCTGATATTTCACGGTAAGTATTCTTTTATTTCATAGCAAATGATAGACTTCTAACCCTCTCTCTCACCATAATTAGCCTACAAGATGAAGCAAGTCGTTATGTCAAGAAGATTGAAACAGAACGAGCAAAAATTGCTGAATTAGATAAACAAATTATTAAATATCAAGAATTAATATTAGATCAAAAGACACGTTTAGGTGGTGTTAATGCAGCACAATTAAATAATCAATTAATTCAAAAACAAATTAAAGTATTAGATAATCGTTTAGATAAATGTTTAACCAAATTTAATGAAACGGTTGCTAATAATCGTGCATTACGTAGTAAGATTGATGAATATCGTCGTGAAAGAATTGTATTTGATGGTATTTATAAGAAACTTGAACGTGATTTACATGAGAAAAAGAAAGAAATGACAGCAATTATTGAAGATTCTAAAAATGCATATAATGCACGTGATAAATCACAATCAGAAATGTTAGCATTACAACAACATGCAGAAAAAGAACGTATTGAATTTGAAAGTGAATTTAAAGAATTAGGTGATTTAATTAAACAACAACAAGTAATGTTAGAACAAATTCGATTAAAGCAATTCGATCGTACAAACGATCCCAATACGACGAATAATAGTAATGCAAATACAAATAATTCCAATATTAATAATAATAGTAATCATAATAATTCCAATACCAATTTAATTACTGCAACATCCGAGACAGAACAAAATGATAATAAATTAAATAATTCCAATAATAATGGACCATCAACAAATCCACAATTATTAATACCATTATCACAAGAGAAAATACATTCATATGAAGAAATGTTATTAAAAATACAAGAAAATACTGGTATTAATGATATACAAGAAATTATTAATAAATTTTTAGAAGCAGAAGAACAAAATTTTTCATTATTTAATTATGTTAATGATATTAATTCAGAGATTGAACGATTAGAACATTCTATCTCGAATATGAGAAATCAAATTGAAAAATATCGTGGACAAGGTATGTCATCTGATACTCAAAGAAAGAAGACAATACGTGATTTGGAAGATAAATTATCAAAAACTGATAAGAAAGCAGCAGAATATGAAGGACGTTATCAATTAGCACAACGTACAATTACACAATTAAAGAATGGTATCCAATCCATCTTTGCACGTATTGGTGCGACAGCATCAGCATCAGTGGATGAAATGTTAGGTAATCAAGGTGTTACAGAGAGTAATATGATGCAATATCTTGGTATTATTGAACAACGTACAACAGAGATATTACAAGCATATGCTGCATCACAGATTGGTTTACCTAATGAATCAACATTACAGTTACCATCTGTTGTGCCGGTGGAAGGTATTGGTAAAGTATTACCAACAACAATCCCATCCTATGAAGATATGTCATCAGGAGAAGATTCTGAAGGTGAGAAAGATGAAAGACCATTGACAAGACAAGAATTAGAGAAGAGAACATTAAAAGAATTCACAAGAAAGACAGGTCTTCTAACATCAACGAATATATTAGGAAATAATGATCAAAGAAATGATTATTAAAGAAAGTTATCACCCACCCTTTCGATCTTCTTCACTTCCTCATTATAATTTCCTCGTAAATGTTTTTGTGTACCTTGCCTTTTTCGTCTTTTCTCACTCTTTTTTTCTTTCGTTATGTTTGTTTTCGTTATCTGCGTATCCCATTTGCTTTGATTGTAAGATCTAACTCCACTCAAAATCAAGCTATCGAATTGTTCTCAATTGAATCGAACAACAAAAATAGATCCAAAATAAATAAATTATGGTATTGCGTTAGTACTATCCTCTTTGTGATCACCAATTTAACTTCTATGGAGTTGCTTGAATAAAAAAAGTGATTGATAGCTTCAGGTGCTTCATGATTGAAGCTTCATCTGACTTATTTCCCGACAAAGCGTCTGTCATGTTCTACAATAGAGCAATAGAGGGCAAAATTCTTTTGCTTAATGGAGGCGTTACACTTCAGTGAAGATCTCAATCAAATCAATCAAATCAATCAAGTTGAAGGTTGTTTAAAATGTCATCTTTTGGTTCTAAGGTTCCTGGTGTTGGTTGGGCTCGTCCAGTATTCCAACTTGGTCGTGGGAGAACGTTGGCTGTACCATTGGAGGCACATGCAACTTCCCGAAAAAAGTTATGTCATTCCTTTGTAGAAAACGGGATCAATTCTGGTATTATTCTCGTTAAGGGAGGTGATCAAGAATCTCAATACGATACTGATAGTGAACTTTCCTTCAGGTGAGTCTCATTAGTCTCTTTCGCGGAAAGAATAACAGCCTCCGAACACTTTCTTACTTCAGACAAGATTCCTGGTTCAATTATCTTTTTGGTGCGAAAGAACCTGGATTTTATGGTGCGATTTCTTTAACTAATGGAAAATCAACTTTATTCATTCCAAAACTTGGTCCTGAATGGAAGGTCTGGTGTGGAGAAATTCATTCCCCAGAATATTTTCGACAACATTATGCTGTCGATGAAGTTGCCTTCGTCGAGGATCTGGTTTCGTGGATGAAGGAAAATTATGCAAGAGAGAGTGCTCAAGGTGGTAAGATTCATGTGATAAAAGGTGTCAACAGTGACTCGGGACTTGAAGCGAAACCTGCACGATTTAGCGGAGATGAGGAATTTTGGTCTTCAGGTAGCGTTGATGATGCGGTACTTTACAACTTGATTTCACAAACTCGTGTCCACAAGAGTGTTGAAGAAATTGAAATGATGAGATACTCTGCCTACGTTGCGAGCAATGCTCATGTTGAAGTCATGAGAATTGCTAAGCATTGCAAATTCGAATATGAATTAGAAGCAAAATTCCTTTACGAGATTTACTCCAAAGGAGGTTCTCGCAAGGCAGCTTATACTTCTGTTTGTGCTTGTGGCCCGAACAGTGCTACGTTGCACTACGGTGGTGCTGGAGCTCCAAATGATCGCGAGCTCCAGACAACCGATATTGTAAGAACATTTCACTTGTTTCCCGGTTTGATACTGATATCCATTTGTGTAGGCTTTGTTAGATATGGGAGCTGAGTATCATGGATATGTTTCTGATATTACTTGTTCGGTAAGTCCAAGACGATTTGATAACACCTCGATTTACATTCCATGTTTAGTTCCCTATTTCTGGTAAATTTACTGCAGATCAAAAGATTATTTATGAAGCAGTCCTTTCTGCTCAAAAAGTTGTTTATGAGCATATGATACCGGGAAACTCTTGGGCAGATTGTCATTTAAGAGCCGAGAGAGCTATTTTGATAGCCTTACATCAAGCGGGTCTCCTTGTTAATGGAACTGTGGATGAATTTGTTGATGCCTTGTTAGGACCAGTCTTCTTTCCTCATGGTTTAGGTCATTTAATTGGTTGTGACCTACACGATGCAGGTGCCTACATCCCTGGAACCCCACTTCGCAGTAGTCGTCCTGGGTTGAGTAAATTGCGTACTGCTCGTACTCTAGAAGAAGGAATGGTGCTCACCAATGAGCCTGGGTGTTATTTTATTGATGCTTTATTGGAACCAGCATTGGCTGATCCCGAAAAATCAAAGTTCATTGATATCAATGTGTTAGCACGTTTTCGAACCTTTGGTGGTGTAAGAATTGAAGATGTTGTTCTTGTTACTAAAAATGGACCAGAATGTTTAAGTACTTGTCCAAGAACTGTTGAAGAGATTGAATCTGTTATGTCAGGTGGTCCATGGCCTCCTGTCCAAGATAAAGCACCTGAGCTTTATCGTAAGTGGACCAAGCTAGCGTCTGATGCTAATTCAATGGAGATTTTCTCATTGTAATTGAAGCAGACTTACAAAAACAATACTTTCGTGTAGATCTGTCATCAGAGCATTAACAAGACATAAAGAACATTAAAAGAATTGACAAAAAAGACAGTTCTTCTAACATCAACTAATATATTAGGAAATAATGATCAAAGAAACGATTATTAAAGAAAGATATTAGAGTCTTCTGTGCTTCCTTCTTACCTCATGTGAATTTGGTTTTCTTTGCCTAAATTCTTTTTCCTTGTTTGTTTTGTTATATTTGTTTTGATGTATAATCTACTAATGTCTTTCTTCTTTCCCTTTTGATTTGATGGTAAGATATAACTCCAACGCAGATCAATATATCCTTTTGATATAACATGAATTCATCACACATATTCATTTATTTTTATATGCATCATACATTGAATTTGAATCGAACAACCAAAAATAGATTCATAAAGTATGTAGTTGGTATAGGAATATTCTCTTTGTGAGCTAAACTATCAATCGAGAGCAAGAAACACAACCAAAGAAAAAGAAAGCAAACAACACATTAACAAATAATAGATGATGTGTGAGTGACTTGGAATGAAGCATTACCAAGTGAAGTAGTAACATACATTAAGCAATAGAGAAGAAGAGAATAATAGAATCACCTAATCATTATTCCTTCTCTATCTATCTTATTACTACTTAATAGTATTCCTTCACATATCAGATGAAGACAAAGTTAACAAAAAGAAACTAATAAACAACAATACTACTGTGATAGAAGTTCTCTTAGATCGTAGATCTCTCAACAAAACAACAACACGAAAAACAAATAAAGAAGAAAAATGAAAATAAAAAGAATGAATAGAATGAAAAATAGAGTTACAAAGAGGCTTCATTGAATGCAGTTATGACTCTTCTTCTTCGAAGGGAGTCACTGATTCTTGAATCAACTCTCCTCTTTCATAGATGCGATACATCATAATACCGTTTGTATGAGTTATTTTACCCTTACCATGACGCTCGTCATCATAATACACTCCCTCATAGATTGTACCGTTCGCTAATATATCTTTACCTTTACCATGACGTCGACTTTCATCATACTCTCCTTCGTACACGTCGCCTTCAGCTCCACGGAAAGTACCGATACCATGCATCATAGCCTCTCTCCAATCGCCTTCATACACGTCCCCTGTGACATAGGAGTATTTACCTTTACCTTGCATGATACCATCAGTCCAATCTCCTTCATACAAATCACCAGAGACGAAGCGCTGACGTCCTTTACCATGTCTTTCACCATCGTTCCATTCACCATCATAGATATCCCCATTAGCATATAAGAATCTTCCTCTTCCATGAGGCTTACCATTCTCGTTTACCTCTCCAATATAACCAGATTCAGTAGGTTTGATATAAGATTGAAGTGCTTGGAAGAGTTCTTCGATCTTCTCACGATCGGATTGCTTCGTCACTTCTCCTTGTAAAGGATGGTATTTTTCTAACATGGAGTTTACCAAAGGATCTAAAAGAATCGCTGGTTCATTTTTCTCAGATTGTCGTGTGCTATAGAGGAAGTGTGGCCTTCTTCCTAGCTGATTGCGTTGAAGACGTAATGAACCTTTGAATCGCTTCTTCCTTTCCTCATTATCTTTCTTTATTGGGACATTTAACGCGTAAAACATCTCTAAACGACACCAACTGCGGCTTAAGTAGGAAAAAGGCTGCCCGATCCAGCTAGGACACTGGTAGTCGGTGAAATAATCATAAATAGGGGGAGCTGTGTAAACATTGCAAAGATCATTCTTATCAAGAATAGGGGTGAAAATAATATCACAAATCTCCATAATCGTATCTAAATGATCAAAACCCTCCGCGGGATCACTGTTATCTTGATTCAAACACGAATAGTCGTACCAGAGATAACAGGTTTTCACATTATCTGTCATGGAATCCAAGATATTTTGAACGCCTTTCACAATTAGATGATACTTTTCCTCATTTGGAGTATCTGGATGAGGCTTCCCATCCCATCCTTCTGCTTCCAGCGAACTTCTGAGCCAGTTATGACTGACATACACAATGAAGGAAGCCTCATAGTCTTCTGTGCTGAAACTATTCAAAGGCACAGTAATCTCAGAATTTCGTGGGTATCTGGGAGTAATCCCATGAGAGATAAATAAATGGAAAGGAATAAACCGAATATCTTCCAAACTCATGGACTTTGATTGTTGAATACTGTCTGATACTGTACCGAAAAATAACCGGCAAAGCTTCACTCATTTTCGGTAAGCATGACTTCTCTGCCGGTAAATCCGCTCGAGTGAACAAGGTTACACGCGTTTCAACTGTGCGAATTGTTCTGTAATGCTCAACGTAATTTAAGAAATTTTTTTATTGTTTCACAACAACTTTGAGCATTTTAAAACAATTCGCACAATTGAAACGCGTGTAACCCTGTTACTGGAGCTGATGTTCGATGCGGGATAGCTACGTGAGTCGGGACGATGCTGATGAAGAGAATAGCGAGAAGGTTAAAACTGAATAGTATCAAATATTTGTTAGTTTGTAAGTGAAAGATTTCTCAAATTTATTTAGTTAGTTAAAGATTAGTTAGTTTCTCAAATTTATTATCTATAGCTGGAAGGGTGGTGGAAGAAATCTTAAGTATTAGTTCCCAGATTACATATTGCTGTGTAAATAAAACTCTCAAAAAGAAAGGATTAGTGCCTTTTTCAGAAAGATGAATAGAGTCGGAAAAATATGTGGTTTCAATCAAATGAGATCAAGAACACTACTATATTATTCGGCAGAAAAAGGCTTCTCTAATAAAGGATAATCCTCAATATGAAATTCTTTGACTCTATTCGTCTCATCTAATACCATTATCAATAATAGTTCTGATAATTTTTCGATTGGAGGGCTTAGTGGATCCAAATCAACTGCTTCCCTGCCTAGCGCATCGAGTTCCTCGAAATCCAACTGAGTAGCATCATCAAATGACGAAACTGTGCTCGCTTCATCAACTGAATTCAAACGGAAAGCTTCGTCTTCGGGATACATCGAAGAAAAAGGTGTGTTTCCGCTATTAGAATTCAACTCTTTCAAGTCTTCAACGTTCGTCGTCATCTTATCCTCTTCTTCTATGTCAAATATAAAAGTATCATTTCTCGTCAACAGCTGTGGTGACTCCGCTTTGAATAATTGAGTTCCTTTCATCAATGATTTTGCTACAACAAGACTTCCTGCTGCACCTTGTCTCACCCTAACTTGGGATTCAGCTAATTGCATAACAGAATCAGGCATCATCTCACAAAGAAAATAATATTCGAGTAACATCTCGTTTCTTGCTGTCATCGGTTTATTGATGGATGATGTATATTGCAAAATTTTTGATGTCATGTGATTTCTCGGAGCTATTACTCTAATGACTTGACAATCCGGACGAAAGAATTCCTCTAAGAACTGTCGCATTATCCCTACATCATGCATATTTATCACATTTGTAAACATTTCGCCATATCGTCTTCGAATATCACGACGATAGATTCGAATCTCTGGCATGTAACTTGGGTTCACACATCTTCTCTTTCTTCGTCTTCCACCTTTCTCTCGACTGTACTCTTTGGCAGGTCGCGCTTGAGGAATATTCTTGAGGGGATCAAAAGGAATAAGTGGTGAACCTATTCCTTCCGTTTGATCACTCGCATCATTTTCAAGTAAGGCTACTATATTTCCTTTCAAAATTCTTCGATTAAAATCAAAGTTCAATTACCAATTATTGTACTTACCTTCCAATTCGACGTCAAAGTCTTCCAGTGGGAAGGTTTCCATTGTTTCTGAACCTTCAATGAGAAAGTAAAAGAAGGATCAGATCAGTTATTTTTTAGTCAGCTATCTCTACATCATTTTCATCATTACAAATTCTCACCACTTTAAACACTCCTGGCTTCAAATTTAAAATATAGGAGAGTGATCTAGAGACGCAAATTTATGGAATCGGTTGAACTAACCTAAGAGGAGAGGATGGATGACCATTCGAACTGTAATGCAATAGATCTTCTAATCTCTAACTATTTATGTACAAACAATAATCTTTTTCATTCAGAAAAGGTTTAAAATTACAAGCGAGCATGGCAGCAAACTCTTTTCGAACCCAATAAGTCAGAAAGAAGAAGCCTTCCGAACTTGTTTCTACTGGTGGAATGACTGGTATCCAACGATGGGGATGGTTGGCAATTGGATATTGAAATTTTAATAAGATTATGAATTTTTCGGAGACTTGAATAGTTTTATGAAATCATATCTTTTAAATCACTCATTGTGCGGTCAAATACGAACTACTTTCCAAGCAGGACGACAAAATTCTTCGAAAAGCCTTTCCAGTAATGTTAAATCATGATTATTTGCAAGATTTATGTCACAATGTAGTATGCATATTTCCAGCAATACTAAAAATGCATCAAATTTGGTGCAATACTTCTTCGTCTAACTGAGTAATGTGCTGCAAGGGATGGATTGATAAGGATTAGCTAAAGACTTGGCTTCTTCGGTTTCCTCATGTTCGAGGAAGATAAATAGCGCGAAAAGAATAATCATTACAATTCATACAGTATAAACTTGGTAGCAATCAAATCAGATTCAAAGTACTACTCATCTGAAGAGAAGGGCTTCTCTAATAAAGGATAATGCTCAATATGAAGTTCTTTTACTCTATTAGTCTCATCTAATACCATCACTAATACTAATTCTGCTAATGTTTCAATTGGAGGGTTTAGTGGATCCAGCTGAACTTCATCTTTGCTGATCGTATCGAGTTCGGTTAAATCTAACTTTGAGTTACCATCAACCGATAAAGAATCATCAGCTGAATTCATAGCGACTGCTTCATCTTCCGTATATGACGAAGAAGAGGAAGGAGTGTCCGCATAGCTAGATTCCACTTCACTCAAATCGTCGAAGGTAGACATCATCATCTTTTCTTCAGCTTCCTCTTCGAAGATGAAAGTATCATTTCTTGCCAACTGCTGTATCAGCTTTACTGCAAACAGCTTAGTTCCTTTGATCAATGATTTTGCTACTACTAAACTTCCTGCTGCACCTTGTCTCACTCTCACTTGTGATTCGAGCAACTGCATCGTCGAATCAGGCATAATCTCACAACTATAATAATAATCATATAGCATCTCGTTTCTTGCGGTCATCGGCTTTTTCAGGACCGCACACGGTTTGAATTTTGGGATTTGATTCTTTGGAGAAACCAACTTAATCACTTGACAATCTGGACGAAAGAATTCCTCTAAGAACTGTCGCATTATCCCTACATCGTGCATGTTTATGACATTTGTAAACATTTCGCCATATCGTCTTCGAATATCACGACGATAGATTCGAATCTCTGGCATGTAACTTGGGTTCACACATCTTCTCTTTCTTCGTCTTCCACCCTTCTCTCTACTAAAATCTTTGGCGGGTCTGGCCTGAGAAATATTCTTGAGCGGATCAAAAGGAATAAGTGTTGTTGAAACTATTCCTTCCCTCTGATCATTCGTATCATTTTCAAGTAAGGCTACTATATTTCCTGCCAAATTTCTCTTATCAAGATCAAAGGCGCATAACCAATAATTGCCCTTACCTTCCAATTCAGCTTCAAATTCTTCCAGTGAGTAGCTTTCCATCGTTCTTTGAAACCCCCAAGAAATAATACGCTTTCAAATATTTTCTTGAGAAAGTTATGAAAGGGTCGGATCAGTTAGTTATTATTAGTAGTAGTGGTGATATATCCACTTGCTCTACATCATTTTCATCAATACAAAGGAATCACAACAACTACTCGAAATACACCCGGCTCATCAAAACATAGGAGAGTGATAGAGGAGGCGCAAATTTATGAAAACGACTATGAACCTTTTTAAATTGGGTACTAAATTTTGTTCCTATTTTGCACCAGTGTCCAAAAATTGCTTTGTCTTCTCTTGATGGCTCAAAAGAAAAATTTGTACGGGTGCGTCGGTGCACCGGTACAAATTTTGTTTGTACCGGTGCTTTTTCGGATTTGTACCAGATTTGTACCATCGCGTTTGTACCTTTGACCACATTTGTACCTTTTTTGAAGCCACCCATTTTCATTTCCAAACTTTACATCTAACTTTAGAGATCTCAACAAGAATCTTTATGATCAAGCGAAAGTTTAAGAAATCTTCGTGGCAAGCAGAGCATGGGAGCAACTGTAAAAACTTCTTTTTTCAAAAGTTTTACTCAAAGTATTCAAGTCTACAGATAACATAAATCTGTAAGATATTATCCAAATGAAAATTCACGAAAAAACTATTGGCTTCTCTGATTGTGTAATATACTCAAAATGAAATTGTTGAATGTGATGTGTTTGATCTAACATCAGAATGAAGAATCCTTCAGAACTGGTTTCTACTGGTGGAGTGACTGGTATCCAACGATGACGACGGTTGGCAACTGAGCTATTTTCAATTTTAATATTGTGAGGAGATGTTGATGTTAACGATGATGATGACGACAATGACGCTGGACTTTGAGGAGTTGTGACGGGGCTTGAACAATTAGATGAATAGCTCGCATCATCACTCGACGATGAACTCTCTTCACTACTTATTCCAGTTTCTTCCGCTATAAATAATCTCGTTCCTTTCACTCTGGATTTTGCTATCACGACACTACCACTAACTCCTTGTCTGACACGTACTTGACATCCAGTTAAACGAAAGATTGTATCAGGCATCATTTCATAATTAAATGCAAAAGCATGTATCATATCTTTTAAATCACTCACTGTATGATCAATATTTTTTAATGTTAATAATTTCATAGTTTTCTCAAATTGTTCATTTGGTGATAATACACGAACTACTTTACAATCAGGACGACAAAATTCTTCGAAAAATCTTTCCATTAATGTTAAATCATGATTATTTGCTACATTTATAAACATTTCAGCATATCTTCGACGTATATCACGACGTAGTATACGTATTTCTGGCATATAATTTGGTGCAATACTTCTTCTTCGTCTTCCTGCTCTTTCACGTTGATAGTAATGTGCTGGTTTGATACGTGGGAAACGTTTTGGATCATTGAAAGGAATAGGAATTGATTGATAAGGATCAGCTAAAGCGTTGGTTTCTTCCTGTTTCTTATTTTCAAAGAGATCATTTAATAAATTCCGGAAATGGAGATCATCATGATCACACCCATTTGATGAACTTGAGAAAGATTTATCATTCACTTCAAGAATGTGAGCTGACGAAACTTCTAGAAGAGTCATTCTAACTAAATGGTATTAGGAAAAAACTCATTAAACAGCTCATAAAGAGGTCAATTGTTGTATCTTCCCTTCCTCTTTTCACATTTGAAGCCATCCAATCAACAACGGTACGGTATCGGTACGGTAACGGTACCACCTACCAAAAATTTATTTAAAATTTACGGTACAGTATTGAGAGGTTTGGATTATTAAGTATGTGAGATCTCTTGACTTGATCAAAAATAGTTGAATATAAAATGAATAATCTTTCAAAGCAAAGATAAATATTGTTAATTCATAATTCATAGAAAATTTTTAAAAATTTCATGTAAATATTTTACTTTTGTTGTAGAAAACCATTGCCTATATGAAAATATATCTATATCATACATGAATCTCCTACAGAATTTTACAAATTTTAATCGAAAGAAACCAGTAACACAACATTGCATGCAATAAATATATTTTTTTGGGGGGACGGGGGAGGTCATAACTTTACATTGAATGATAGTTATTCTTCAACGAGTAAGAAGTTCAGTGCGTGTTAATGGTGAAGGTCTCTCTATATAGCGCAAAGCATTCATCTGAAATAATTGGATACGATGCATTTCATCCAGAGCCATGGTAAAAACAGACTCCACTAAAGTCTCCATCGGTGTCTCTATTGGCACCCATTTTAACTTCTTGATAACCTCAGAACCACTTCCTCTCAAACTGCAAGATGAGGACTGTGTTTCACATGTATGCACTAATTGACGTCGCAGAGACACTTCATCGGAAGAACTATCACTTAGGTTCACGGTAATACTCTGTGATGAAGTACCACTATTGACTGATCTTTCATCAGAAGAAATGATTTCTTCCGAATCTTCTCCCTTGATTCGATCATCTCCTTCCATGAAATTAGAACGTACAGAGTGGTTTTCTAACTCCACATGATACAACCTCGTACCTCGAATGACCGCTTTGCCTGTAATACTACTACCCTTCATACCTTGCTTGACGCGCACGTTACACTCACTGAGTCTAATCACTGAGTCAGGCATTATCTCATAATTCATAGCCATAACTTGTACTAACTGCTTCAAGGTAGAAGTTGAGACATCAACTTCACCTTTCTTTATTGCTGAATCTAAAGTTCTCTTCGATTCCTCATCTCTCGGTTTGACTGTGATAAACTTACAATCAGGTGTACAAAATTCACTGAAAAATCTTTCCAGCAACGATGGATCATGATTATTTGAAACATTAACAAACATTTCACCATATCTTCTTCGAATATCTCGACGAAAGATGCGTAATCCTGGCATGTAGGTTGGATTGCTTGATCTTCTTCTTCCAATCTTTATATAGCGATAATATTTTGCTGGATAAATATAAGGTAATGGAGTTGAATCCTTTGAGGAATTTGATGAATTCTTTCGAGATTTATTTTCTTCCTGAAACAATTGTTCAAGTAATTCTTCAAACTCTGTGCAAATGAAAAGTAAACTATTTCGGTTCGCCATCAAGAAAATACCATCTTACCTCCATCCAATCCCTTCGATTCCAATCCAGAAAAATTGATTAAACTCATTCCTTTATCTTCAATTTCTGTCTTAAACTATGAATAAATTCATGGGTATCATCATACATCATATATCATCCCATACACAATCTCACTCCCAAAAACACTCCATAACGACCCGCCCAATACGCCCATGCCCGAGCATCGTTTCACAATTTTACAGTGGGGTCCTGACTCGAAGAATTGGCAGATTCTCTTCAATAAAATAGAGGTTGGAATGATATTCAGGTAGTCAAACTCTGTAGTGCACTTTCTCTTGGAGTTATTTTGATTGAGTTGACACAAATTAATTGCAACTCGAAATCACTTTTCACTGAACGTTAGTTAGAATGCAAGCTGTGTGGATTGAGAACCCTCTTAAGAGTATTGAGGAAGCACGACTTCAACGTATCCCTAAACCAGAGCTAAAGCCAGGCCATGCTTTGGTGAAAATAATGGTTGCAGCCGCAAACCCAACAGAGCGACTAATATTTGCTGCGCTCCCACTCCCAGGTTGGAGCTTTCCAACTGTGTGCGGCGTTGACTTCTCTGGTGTGGTTGAAGGGGTGAGTGATGACGTGAAGAATGTCCAGGTCGGAGATGCAGTCTTTGCCGTCAACTGGTCAAGTGGTCGCAATGATTCCGCACCTTCTATTGGTGGAGCATTTGCAGAATACATTTCGATTGCTGCCTATAAGCTGTCAAAGAAACCAGAGGCTTTAAGCTTTGAGCAAGCTGCTACTCTCGGCTGCATTGGTGTAACTGCTTTTCAATCAATCCTTGATATCGGCTGTGTATCCAGAGGAACCAAATTATTGGTTTTGGGTGGATCTACCGCCGTCGGGTCCCTCGCAATTCAGTTGGGAAAGCATCTCGGTGCTTACGTTGTGACGACTGCGAGCACTCGAGCCTTCTCATTCGTTCAGCAGTTCAATGTTGCAGATAAGATCATCAATTACAATGAGAAGAGATGGGAGGAAGATCCTGAAGTCAAAGACTTCGATGTCATCATTGATTGTTCACCAGAGAAAGGAACTCTCGCAAAAGCGCTTGCGGGAGGAGTGGTAAGAACTGGAGGGAAGTACATCAATCTCACTGACTTCAGTTATGGGTTCGATCCAACCGCACACCCTTCTCTTTCATGGGCAGCTTTCTACCCAGCACACCAAGATACAGCAAACCA
>VKHI01000431.1:666-18969 GCA_015145745.1 Poterioochromonas sp. DS
ACCTTATCATCAGCCGAAGGCATAGTTTTTCGTGTACCATAAATCTCATCTGGTGGAGTAATGCGTAAAGTTCTGTCATCTACAGACGTAACGCAAGTATTTTCTAGTTGCGTTAAAGGCGATCCAATTACTTTAAAACTTGCATTCGCCTTCAAAGGAGTTGATTTTTCGCCAATCTCATCAAATTCTGGTCTAATGCGAACAAAGACCTGGACTGGCTCAGATTGGTCTTCCATAGCTGTGAAAAAGAGTCGAGAATCCAACTCTAATTCCACTCACAACTATGATGATTTTTCAAATTTCAAGTCTACCATGGGCGGGTGGGCGAAACTTAACCGCCCGACACACGAAAGATCGAAAACTCGAAATCTGAATGTTACACAACAAATTCAAATTTAAATTTAAATTCAATCATTTTCTTAAATTCTTCTCCCAAGCTCGCTTTGCATCAAGAACATCATGCAAGACGCCATATAACAGCATACGCTGTGCTTTATCCATCTTTTTATTCGTTGGAGATCTTTTAGCACTCCCTCTCTTCGAATGAGAGCTATTGTTGTTATTGTGAGGCTCCGTTGTTGCGAACGACTGAATATTGGATTGAAAGCCTCTTTGATTGTAATAATTCGGATTTAGTGAATACATTGAATCGTAATTGTTATCGTATGGTTCAGAGTGTGGAATATTTTGATCTGGGGAAGTTTCGTAGGAAGTCTGATGATACTCTTGATTAAAAAGATTGTTGTGAGTTTCAGTTTGCTCAGCAGGCTGATGATTGAAATTCGACACGTCATTAGCTGTATCTTTCATTTGGGCAGTATACTGATTGAATGAAAGGAACTCTGCTTGATCGTGAGAATTGGAAGGTCCTGCCATGGCACTCGTACTAATAGAAGAAAATTCGGGGACGGGAACTTGTCCATTCTGCGGTCGAATTGCCGTTTGAGCTTGATAATTGAGAAACTGCTGTTGTTGCTCTTTTAATAACTGCTCATAATACTCGTATTCTGCATCTTTACCACCAGTCGGATGATTCGATGACGAATGGAAATTATCTCTTGCAGCTGCACTGGAAGGATGATGATGATGATCATGAGTATTATGCTGAGGGGCGGAATGGTGGGTGTGAGGATGAGGCATAGTGTATTGGGAATTATAAAGAGGAAATCCATCATGAGAAACAGATTGATAAGAGGCACTCAAACGAGTGGAAGGAAACTCTTGATGGTTGTGATGAGGTTCTGTATAGTGTTGACGGGTAGAATGATGCTCGCGGTTATGCAGAGAATCATTATTAGGAGCTCTGTGTTGGGTTTCTCGAGGATATTTTTCTCGCTCTAGTCTTTGCTTCATAATTGGAGCCTCTCCACCGCTCACAACCTTCTTTCGGTATGAGTTGGTAGGTAGGAGATAGCGAGGCTTATCTGTTGGGCTAATACTTCTTCCTTGTTTGCGTCCACTAGAACGGAAAATCTTTAAATAAATCCGTGAAAAAGGAAAAGAAGTTATTCTTACCTCCTCGGCATCATGGATGAGGTATTCGAGATGTTTGCGGTCTCAGAGAACATCGCCAAATTCTGACTTTCATCAAAGACTGAATCTGTAGGGGATTGTAAGGAATACAATAATGAAGAAATGAAAGACTTTACTTTGTTTTGCATCGAAAGTAGATTTTTCTTCACGAGGAGTTAAGAGTTCTTTCACATAACTCCCCTCTTTGCTGCTACGAAATTTGATCATATCAACGAGTGTTTTCTCAGAGTATGGCTTCTTTGTAGGCGAAGAGGATGCAGAAGGGCGCTTGACCTTCGCGGCTGATGTTGATGCAGAACTAGATCCATTCAAGGGCCGGGCTGGAGTAACTGTTCTACCTCTTTCTGTAGTCTCGGAACGACGTGGATAAGTTTGGCGTGTTTGTGCGGTCTCTGGATAGGTTCTATTCTCAATTCTTTGTTCGAAATGCGGGGAATAATGATGTTGGTGATTTACGTCGTGGTAATCTGACGGAATTTGTAAAGTATTCTCGGGAAAGCGAGAGTTTGAGGGAGCTCGTGCCTCTGACTTTTGTCGATAAGCTTGAGTCTGTGCAGGAGTATTTTTCATCGGGAAAAGACCTGCTGGCTCATTAACATGATAATTGAATTCATCGCTGCCTGTCCGAAGAATTGTCGAAGGTTGTTGAATAGAGTGAGTCGGAGAAGACGCTTTCGGAGAGACTCCAGGTGGGTGAACCGCTGTTGGGGAAAGGTTGCGCAACCGATTCGCAGGAGAAGTACTATGCGGAGAAAACCGTTTCCCAGAATCGCGGGGAGAAACTGGATCTGGGTTCAATAGATTTAAAGAGCTTCGTTTGGACACGTCAGTGGAAATTGGCGGCATCGAGTCTCGAGGCGAAGAGGGATTCGAGGGTGGGTAAGATTGATGATTTCCATCATTCGACTTTCCCCGTCGAATTATATCATACGATAAAGCCACTGAAGAAAGATAAATAGTTAAAGAATAAAAGCAAGTGATCGAAGAAGACTTACAGAGACTTTGTCGCTCAGATTCAATATCCTGGACATTAGCTGGGCGAAACTGAGATTTAACAAAGCTCCATTCCTTTTCGGTGGATTCCATTGTATCTCGAAGCGAAGATTGGTGAGAATCAAGGTTTCGTGCAGGAGCATCAAAAGTATACGGATAAGCTTGATCATTTACTCCCAAAATACCTGCTGCAGTCAATCCAGATTGTTGTTGTCGACGTTCCTCCCAAGGAAATGCAACATCTATTCCGTTCAAATCTCTAGATTGGTTGATTTGATTCATAATGCCTCCTTCTTTGTAACGACGAATGATGGCAAGCGCATTATCTATAACAGTAACAACATCAGGTTGCTGAAACTCTTGGGATTCCCGTAAAATGAGTTCATGAGTTTTAACAGCAGCAAATACTTTCCATTTATTAAAAGCAAGCGAGAGACGTTTTACCGCCTGAGCCTTCAAGCACCACAGACAGGCAATAGTACCGGCACGAATATTGGAGTCCACTAACTCCTGCCAAAACTTTTTCTCTGATTGCTTAATTAGAGATAGATCAATTGCTTTTTTCGTTGGATATACTTCTTCATAGGAAATATAAGGAGTTTCCAACGAACCTTCATGCTCAGCGTGGGAAGGTTGTCGAAGATTCTCGATCATCATTTTGAGCTCTGACATGTTTTGCAGTGCTGCTGGATCAATGAGTCCAGATTTGGGGTCCAGCCGATGAAATACGTTGCCATCCATTCTAGGTACGAAATATTATTGCAATCTCCTTCCTAAAGATTTCTCACTTACGATTTCGTTTCGTTCATGGAGGGAACGGTGCAATCACCTCTACAACAGATCGAGTACCTTTAAAGACTACGTAACCTAAAGATGATAGTTTAGTAATCTTCTTCTTGCTGTGTTTTTAACGGTTGGAAGTTTTACAAATATCGAGTTTATTTTTCAAAATAAATCCAATAATACGATATTCTGAAAACTCTAATTTCTATTAAAACCCATGGTTTTCAACGAATTTTCTCCACTTGGGTGAAATTCCTTTATGTAAAAAAGCCACTTACTTGGTGGATCAAATTCATCTGTGGTGCGAGACCATCAAATAACCACCATATTGGAATTCATCATAAATAACTTACAAAAATGACCAAAGCTTCTAACGCCAGTCAGGTAATTCATCCTTCTGTCGTGTATGTGAGATGTTGGAAGAGTGCTGCCGAAATTTCTTGCTGTTCTTTGGGTCAATTATCTTGAGAAATAGTCAAGAGATTTTCCGTTTTTCTCTTCTCTTCATTTTACTCTTCTTTGCCTTATTTGAGTGACGTTTCACTAACTGTTTGCTTCTCCTTCTTATTAATAGCCAACCAGATTATATGTCAAGGGTACCTTCCTTGGATTCAAGAGAGGAAGAAGAAACCAATACAACCACACTTCTTTACTGAAGATCGATGGTGTTCAGGATACTAAGGCCAGCCAATTCTACTTTGGCAAGAGAGTTGCTTACGTATACAAGGCCAAGAATGCCGTGAAGGGATCTAAGTTCAGAGTTGTCTGGGGTAAGATCGTCCGTGCTCACGGTTCTAACGGTGTTGTCCGTGCCAAGTTCACCAACAACTTAAACGTAAGTGTCTGAACTTTGTAATTATTAATATTTGGGCTTATGCGATGAATTTACTATAGCCTGAATGGATCGGAAACAGTGTCAGAGTTATGCTCTATCCTAGCAGAATCTAAATTGTCTGATAAATTATTTGCACTCTCATCAACGCCCTGCCTTCCCCTCTTGTCCTATACCCATCCAGTTATTCCAACTTGCATATAATCTCGTGGATGTAAACTAATTCATGAATTCCACCGACATCTCTCTCCTTTTTCTCACTCATAATGCAATCTTACGAGTCCTTCTATTTTCTACTTCTACTTAGTTTACTCGAGGAAGAAAATCACATGTCTAAGTATCTGACGCTAGCTAGCAATAAATATTGAGAAAAAAATATAGATCGCACTTCGACATCGTTCCACTTGTCCTACCTTTGGAATCCTGTTGGAAGGCTCAAGTATCTATTGCTAACTAAAGCATTGTAGATACGGTTCCTTCTCAAGTGATTTGCGATCAAAACACCAGCTGCTATGATAATAGTGAGCAAGAGACTTATCAACAAATATATCTTTTCCACTGTGAAGAACGAGGACTCCTCAGAGCGATGAAAGATGTGATAAGGAATGAACGAAGATGAATCGTTCTTTCCGATAGAAGAGGATGATGATTGTGAAATGGTTTCAATCAAATTGGTTGAAAGAGTTTCTCGATAAGAATCCTTCTGATTAATATTATTCGAATTGTTCAGTGAACTGTTGAGCTTCGGATCTTGAGGTTTCCATTCGTCAGGAAGAACGAAAGAAAACGATTGTCCTGAATGTTTACTGGAATGATATTCCCACCAAGCGCAATCTAAAACCTCTTTCTTCACTCTAACTTTGGCTTCAATCAAGTCTACTTCAATCTCAATGAAATCGGAAGGCCAATACTTCCTTCCTTGACATGTGCGAGCCTTTTCCTTTCCAACATAACTGCAATTCCATTCACTGTTGGTTCGAATATTCGAATAATGTGATTGAGGAGGAAGATGAGGTGGATAACCTTGCCCAACACGACCAAAATCACTGTCAACTTTACTCCAAGATATTAACCAAAACGAGAACTTTCGTTCTTTCATTGAAGTGTTCGCTGAAAGTAAGCTTTTGATCAGCGGGAAAAAATGTTGCTGAAGAGAAATCTTCCCATGAAATAGCTTTGCTGGTTTTAGTAGTTCTGCATCAGAAGAAACACTTGATGAAGATAGATTATTCAAGTTCTCGAAAGTCCACCTTGTCGAACCTTTCATCACGGAAGAAACTATTTTCATTTTATTCTCGCCTAATTGAGAAATATTTCCGTTTTTCTTTAAAGCTTTCTCTAATGCCACGTCATTTGCAATGAACCTTAAGTACTGGGTAAAGTCTTGAGTCGTTTGAAGTACCGGTGCGCGGGGAAAAGAGTGTAATGCAAGGAATGTCTCACTCACTTCGAAGCCTCCTCCAACATACCACTGAGTGTTGAAATAATTCTCATTGTCATGGGAATTCAAGTGAAAAGATTGAAAACAAGTGTAAGGTTGCAATAAATCAATAGCTGATAATGTCAAACGAACATTTCTTGGAATGTGTCCATTTTGAGGAGAATTAGGATGCAGGATATTGTCAGTACCTCCTAAGCTATCGGTTGAAGGTTTTTTCGCATCTGATGTCTCAACAAGAAAGACTATTGCTCTATTCCCGTGAGTTGCTTCAGTGAGTTGTCTTCTTCCAGATGAATGGTGATTTTGGATCATTTTGCGAGGGCGATTCCTAAGACGAGGATGATCTGGTACTTGGTATGGGTGCTGTGTTGAAAGTAAAGAATGCCTTGCTTTGATTTTGAGGTAAGAAAATAACTCCTTATATCCCTGACAATCTTCTGTTAAGAATTTCGAATCCCACCCTTCTGCGTAAAGCCAATCTTCCATCCCACCATCAACAGGATATATAACTGAGTTAATTTCACCAACTAAATGTGAAAAACGAATGAGATTTGGTCCTTGAGAATTGAAGTTTGAGAACTTACCAGGATATGGCTTTTCTCTTTTAAACTTCCCACCATAAGTACTCATCAACTTGCCAATGTTTGAGTAAGCGGAATGATCAGGACTGGCATCATTAGGAGCATGATGATTCGGTGAACCCCATTCATAGCCTATTGCAACCATTCCACCATGAAACGTCACAACAACTTGGATTAAGTTATCTTTCATGATTGCATAGATGATCTTCGCTGTGGTCGACATGAAGCATCGATTATCCCTCCTAGTGTAGGAAAAATCACGATTTGGATCTACCCCAGCGTCGTCTCGTCGATTGAAATTGTAGCCAAGACAGTTTGCTGTCGGGACAACAATGGTGTCCCTTCTTGTAGCGAGGAAAGCAAGCCATTTCTGTTGATATCTAGTCAGTTGTGGGAATTTTTTGAGAAATTCACATGCAACATCTCGCTTTTCTATTATACATTGTGCGCTATTCACCAGGAGTTGAGTTGTGGCCATAGATGCTAATGGGCCCTACGAAACAGGCTTCAACAACGTTATTTCAACGAGGAATATTGACTTACCACGCGTTCATCTCCATGGATTTCACCACTAACAAATACTTGAGGTCGTAAAACATCCTTTGATAAAGTCTTTGTATCCGTTATTCTCACTATGTGAGGAGAGCATTCAAATCCATTTGATTTCTGTGATTAAAGGTGAGGTAGGAGAATACACTGTTCAGAAGAACTTACAGCAGGCGGAATGTTATATAACTCCTCCGCTGTTTTAACACTAGTAAATGATGTACTTTGTATCGCTAAGATCTCATTTTTCATTGCTTCATATGATAAATCTGAGAACAAATAACTTTCCAACTGTCCAATACAATAACAGAGCCAAAGTAACAGTAAATGAAATTGATGATTACGATTCAAATGAAGGATTTTCATTTCAAACAGATCAAAATCACACAGTACAACGTGGTATTCCAGTCAATTTCAACAATATAAACGAACAAATGTTAACAAGGTTGGAGATCTTTCAATCAAATTTACCGGTAAAATACCGGCAGAGAAGTGATGTACAGTGTAAAATAATGAGATTTTCAGAATCGTTACGCAAAGAAAGCGGGAAATAATAATAACAATAATAACAATAGAGATTGATTAAACCATGAAGAAAGGTTCTAAAGGAAAAGAAAATTCTTCAATCAATAAAGATAATTCTCCAATGAATCGAAAGAAATCATCAGTAATTGAACAGAATGAAACTGATAACACATTATCAGAACGAAAGAAACATTTAAAACCATCTAGTGCCTCCCCTTTATTAAATGAAGACTTTTCAATATCACAAGTCAATAAAACTGCCGAAATTCCCTCCTTGCCTTTTTCTCCCATGAGATATGAAGTCCCCTCATCCTCGACACTTCTCGTTGCTCCAGCACCGGCCACAGCTGACCCAATCTCACTGCTCGTCAGAAAGGTTCAAAAAGAGGCTTTTCTTATCGAATATATGAAGACACGTCAAGAATCTCTTCTCCCTGAAGTATCGAATTACCAAGAAGTGAAATATGATCTTCAATTAAACGTGTCAGAGTGGTTGCCAATCTTAGACGAAGATCTGATCCAATACTGCTGTCCTATGCCACCCTCTTCATCTTCCTCAGAAAGCGCTATGGGAAGAATGAAAATGATCTCTTTAGTCCTAAAAGATATCACTGACATCTCCATTGCTCAGTGTGAGCTTTTAGGAAACGTCCTAGGTCCACGTATAGTGGAGCTAGTTATCGATAATTGCCCTATGATGAAATGGGGAACAGAAATGAAGGCGTTAATGACAAGAATTCCTAATCTACAATCAATGAGATGGAAGAAAATACCTTGGTTGGATGACGTCATCTTAGAATCTTTGATTAAACGGTATAAACATAGTCTCAATATGCTCGAATTCGAAAGATGTCATCGAATTACAAATAATGGCCTATTCCAGATTGGAAAATATTCAACGAATATTGGAAATCTTTTTATCACATGTTGCAATAAGATCACTGACGTGGGTTTAATGGAGATCTCGAAAAAGAATCATATCCTTAATATTGAGCTCTCTCATTGCCTAGGCCTTGGAGATAAAGGTATCGAAGCATTACTAATGAATTCTGCTCCTTCTCTTTATTCATTTTCCATAATCAATTGCGCGAATGTCACGAATCACGCTGTCTCCTTTCTTTATGAGATCTCGGCAAGTTGGGGAAAGCGTCGGAATTCATCAGCATCCACTATACAGCGTTTTGTTGTACGAGATAATCCTAATTTCACAGAAGAAGCGCTACTCTGGGTTACTGCATCAGCAAGAGATTTGGTGGAAGTTGATTTACGTGATTGTCCTAATATTGAATACGGCAAGGCAATATTAGAGCTTGCGAGTTTGACCCAAATTAAATATCTTCGCCTGGGTTGTCTTCAAGATTCCTCATCATCTAGTGCAGGAAAGAAAGCTTTTCGATCTGATTATTTCTTACAAGGAATCATCAAACTTATTCCTAACCTCACAACACTGCAAATAATTAACCTTCCTCAATTACGAGATGATCAAATTGCTGAAATATTTGACCATGCATACGCGATTAGTGACCTGTCTTTAGTCAAATTAACTGATTTAGGAACGGCGTCTGTTGAATCGATTTGTTCCAACTTGCCAAACCTTAGTAGACTCGAAATCGCTTATTCAAATAACATTAGAGATATTGATCTTCGCTGTATCACGTCAGTTTGTCTACATCTCAAGGCAATCACTGTCTCCCATTGTCCTCAACTAACTGATGCAGGTTTTACTCGCTTTGTTGCACTTAGATATCTCGAGGAATTTCACATCCATTACCTCTCCAAGGTTCACCTTACCTCTCTTATTGTCAAATTTTTATCCCTTTCACCAGTGAAGAAGGTGTCACTTCATGGTGTACGCCATGAAAATGCTAGTGTCATTGGAGGTGCATCGGGTGTCAATTTGAAATTCTTAAAGAATCAGTGTCGTCAAGGAATGAGAGAGATTTCTCTTAAAGAAAGTCTCCAAGTGACACAAGAGGATATTCAATTCCTTCTCAATCACTTTGTATTCTTAGAGCGATTGGATCTCACGAATCTTTTCCATCTCTCTCCTGATATTCTCAAGAATTTACAGCACTTTAATCCTTTTCTTGAATTACGCGTTGACCCAGATTTCGTTGGTTTTGCACTCACATCAGAGGGTCAGTTAGTCTACAGAAGATATTTAGCGATGTTTCGACAATTAACACGTCATATAGCTGCTAAAAAGATACAAAAGCTCCGACGAAGTTATTTAAAACGTCTTGAGGAGTTGAAAGTTATCCGAAAGGAGAACTGGCTTGTTGTCAAAGAGATATGTATAATTAGAATACAAAAGGTCTTTCGCGGATATCGAGTGCGAAAGGAAATCGAAAGACAACGAAAGGCTGTGGGGGTTATTACTCGCTATGTGATTAAATTCTTTATGCGAAAAGGTTCATTAAAGCTGTATCGCGCGAAGACATTCTATCGCGAATACATGTATCGAAAGTACTTCAGACGTTTACTGCGGCATCAATTATCATCAAAGAGTCTTTTAGAACAGAAGTTTCAACAGTTGAAGCGCAAACATGAAGACCTTGTTACGAGAAAGTACTTTGCTCTTTGTAAAGTGATGCAAAAAGAGTTGACTGAACTTGCATTCGAACAAAGCGCTATGATCATTTATTATTTGAAATACTTGAAAAAGATTCTCTTTTATTGGAGGAAAGTTACTTCATCAGGCGAATTACAATCCCAAAACACTTTGTCTATCAAACAGCGGTTAGTCAAGACATTTTTAGCAGTTGTACCTTTGAGTCACTATAACTCTATCCGCCAAGAGAGGTTGATCGCGTTGGCTCTGGCATTTGAAAAGAAGCGAATACTGACTATTGCTTGGATTGAACTGGCGAAAGATCGTCTCGCAAAGAGGCGAATTGATAAAATGATTCCAATGGCTATCGAGTATGCACGAAGGAAATTTTTTCAACGAGTTGTTGGAAAATGCTACGGTGGGCTTACAGCGTACTATAAAAAGCGCTTGCAATCGAAGAAGAGAAAATTACTGGGAGAGCAGCATTATGAACGCCGATTATATCGTTTATCGGTGGGGGTTATATATAAATATTACTGCATTCGCAAGTTTATGAAGATTGCTTGGATGAAAACAAAGTCTACTCGAGCTCGATATTTGCTGCATAAAGCATTGATAGAGCGATTCCATTTTCACACACTTAATGGTATTCTCGCCAAAGATGGTCAAACGAAAGCCGCCGCTTCGAATCGCAATCATCTCTTTACCCATGGCTATATGACTTACAAATTGGGAATTTTACGAGATCGCAAATGGCGAGAAATGAATAAAATTGCAGAATTAACAGCAGTTAAATTGTATAATCGCAAATCATTCAAATCACTTGTCATCTTCAAAACATACAATCGCAATATAGATGCTTACTATTATCGGAAGTATCTTCTCAAACTGTGTCGGAAGATACTATTAGCATTACAGTTCAATGTTGCCATGGAAAGAGATCGGACAAATTTATTGGTTGTGCAGCTGAAGCGCAAAACGCGAAATCAAGAACACTTCCTTCGTCTTATGCACTTCATCCAGCGCTTCCAGGCGGTTGTTCGAGGTCGAATTAAGAAGAGAAAGTTTGCAGAGGAGAGAATTGAAAAGTTATTCGCCATCCAAACACTTCAAAATTTCTTTCGTGTTGTGAAAGCGAGGAAGGAGTACATGTCGCGTTTGAGGAAGGAAGACATTGCAGAGAAAGTACGGGAAGATACTGAATTAGATCTTATGAGAGATGAAGAGGCCGAAACGAGGTATTATCTCTATAAGATAAATGCCATAGTTACTATCCAGCGGTGCTTTCGTGGTCACCAGGGTAGGAAGATTGCACTAATAGTTGCCTATGAAATGAGAAAATTTCGAGGCAAACAAGAGTATATTGCAAATCAGCATCTTCGTGAACATCACGAGGCTTTCTTACGAGCTCAATATGCCAAGGAGAAAATTCGAGCCAACGCCGCGATTGAGATACAACGAGTATGGCGTGGTCGTATGGGTCGGAAGATTTTTGCTGACTTGCAGTATCAAAAGTTGATTAGTAAGACCGCAGTCTCTGTCCAGCACGCTTATCAAGTCCGTTTGGCGCAGTTGCAATTAAAGGCCATCAAACGCGATTCATTAACTCAGATGCGCCATCTTGCTGCTCGACGACAGCGAGGTATGGTGTTGCGACTGTTTGGTCTTGCAAAGCGCAAATATCAGAATATGATTGCCCCTATGTTAGAGAGTCTTGGGATTGATCCGATCTCGTTTAACTATCGCATTAGTGAACTTGTTACGGAAACCGTTCAAGATTTTGAAATGCTACTGGGTATTTACCATCGCGAGAGAGATCTTTTCAAAAAGCACGGTATAAATCGTCTGAATAGGTTATTTGAAAGAAGGCAGATTCTTGCTGAACAAGGATTTAAGTACAAATTGCATGACGCTGTGAGAATAATTGAACCTGGACATGCTTACTACGGTCTAACTGGAGTAATAGTGCGCATCGATGAGACATTAGTTGGCTATCCATTATATGAGATCCGACTGGATCGCTACTTCGGTCGTCAAACCTTTTTACGAATGACGACGGATCCTTTGCTTACATATGAGCAGATCCAACCCTTGACGAAAGTTCAGACCGATCCAATTACATCTGGTTTACATGAACATCAATATCCTGCCAAGTTTGGTTTGGATCCTACAAATGAGTTCTATTCGAAGAAGAATGTTTATGCTGCTTGGACAATCCAACGTGCATTCCGAATGCATCGATCTCGCCGAATCGTTGCCAGAGTGCGTTATGAGCATTGGCGGAAAAACATAAACCGACATCACTCACTCCTCCTTCACTTAAGCGAGAGCAATGCTCTCACTACTGAAGGCTATCGAATTGCCGGAATTCTTCAAACTCAATCTCGAAAGCCTATTAAATTCAACGAGTTAAAACAAAAACTGTATCCCCTACGATATACAAGTAATGTCCGGAAATTAAATGAACTTAACGTCATTAATAAAGAGATGGACATGAGATTTCGCGATCGCATGACCTTCCTACAAAAGAGTACCATCCTTGGTAATCTCAAAGAGAATTTTTCTTTGGGTTTTAGAAAGATGACGACATTGACGAAATTTCAATCTCTCCTACGAGTTACTTTTGGTCTCATTCGCAAAGGAGGATCAAGCTTGCGAGATCTTTTTGGTGCGAGATCTTTGAAATATTTAGCGAATCAAAAGAGTATGGTTATTGGGTTGGATAAATACACTTTTTCCCAATTCCACAATTCACGTCACGTGCGCTATCATAAAGCATCGGTTTACCAAGGAGAATGGTCGGGTATTCCTCTCTTTACTCCTCTTCGACCTCATGGTGAGGGCATGATCTTTTTTCTTGATGGATGGGGATTTGCTCGTGAGGATAAAGTTTTATATCTTACAATCGTACGATGCAAATATTTAAATGCTGTGGAACTCACTTCTTCCGATCCTTATTGTGATATTTATTGCAATGGACATAACCTTCAAACGGCAGTGAAATGGAGAGAATTGAATCCCGAGTATCATGAATCCTTCGAGATTGATGTCACTAATCCTCAAGCAGAGCTAACGATTCAAGTTAAAAGTCATGATCTGTTTTGGTCGATTTTTCTTGGACAAATCGTTGTAAAGATGTCAGATCTGGCAGATGGGAAAGAACATCATTTGATCCAATTACTCAAGGGAGAAAATCCAAAGTTACATGAGGACTTCGATCGAGGAGAGATTGAAATTCGCTTAAAATGGGCAGAAAGAGTATTTGAAGACGATCAAATAAAGTTGGAGGTGAAAAAAGCTATGTTAATTCGATTGCAATCATGGTTTCGTCGCATTTCAGCTTTGGTGAAATTAAAAGAGTTGAGAAAAGAGCGAGAAAGGAATTTGGCTTTCATACGCAGATGTGCGATTAAAATCACAAGCACTTGCAGAATTCGATTGGCGCGGAAAGAATATAAAAGAAGAAGTCGAAAGTTCAAGTAAGTTTTTCAAGTGGTGTTTTTGTTTCGTTTTTCATTCATTTCTACTTTCAGAGCGGCTACGAAAATTCAAAAGAGGGTGCGAATTTGGATTGCTCGAAGAGTATTCCGATTAAGAAAATTACATTACAACAAAGCTCGAAAGATCCAAACTGCAGCTCGAGTGTGGCTCGCTAGAAGATTTATCGCTCGTATTAAGCAAGAAATAGCTGATAGTTTTGATCGCAATATAACACTCCTGCAGAAAAATGTTCGAAGATATCTGGCGCTGAAATGGTATGGTGCAAAAAAGAAAGAAATAGAGAGATTCCGAAGAAAGTATCTTCTCAAACAGCAACAGCAAGCTCAACTCCTCAAACGCAACTCTCTTAATGCTAATGCTAAAACTCATGCTCTTGATGACGACGAGGATGATGATGAAACGGAGGAAGGTGACGAGGATCCCGCCGTTGCAGTTGCTGCTTCTGCCGTCAAGAATGAAGAAGAAAAGGAAGATGATGACATTATTGCTACGATAGGAGCTATTTTAGGGATAAAAGAAACAATCGAGCAAGACGAGAACAACATTCGTTTCATCAATTCCATGAACGAACAGGTTGAGGATTGGATTGGCACTTATGGAAAAGATGCAGAGTATGGCCTCAAGCGAAATCGCCGCATCACTGAAAGATTGTTTCAGAAAATATTACGAATGCGTCTTGCTCGAATTATATCAAGGTTTGGAATCGTATATATAGATTCTTATCCTCCGAGAAAAAGTGAAGAGGAGTTATTACAAGAGATGAACAATAGTAATGCTCCGTCTTCATCACCAACCGAACCACTCACGAATCGTGATGATTTTGTGTCAGTTTATTTCCCAATGTTTCAGCCTGTTGCAGTTAGAAAGGCTAAAGCTATGGAATTGTTTCATAGATTTCCCCATACGGCCATCCTCCACCTTCCAACTAGCATTGATATGCGTGCTTCAGTGAATTACAATATTACGACAATTCAATGCTTTATCCGCCAAAGGAAAGCAAAGCAAGAATACAACAATATGATGAAGGTTCATAAGGCAATTGCATTATTTCAGAGAATCTTTCGTCGTCGCTACGAGCGCTTTCATAAGGCTTCGATCTTGATTGTCTCTTTGTTCAGAATGAGATTGTCGAAAGTTCGGGTTCGCTTCCTCAAACGTGAAAAGGATGCCGCGATGACAATTCAGAATTCTTATCGATGTTACCTAGCTCGATCACTGGCTTTTGATCTCCGATCTGTAAGTGAATTGTCTGTATTGAAGTCATCCCCGGACTCAGCAGAATATCACGGACCTGAGCGAGTTTTGGAGCATCGCTCGGACACCTTTTGGATGGCTAATACAATTGAGAAAGCAGAGATCCGTATTGAATTCCTTCGCCCAGAGAATGTTATAGAAGTGTGGATTATGACTAGCACTTTCTCTGCTTCCCCAACCCACGTCACCATTTCTGTATTGACAGATAAGAAAGAAGGATACAATGAGTTGTTCGAAAAGGTTGAACTTCCGCTGCTGAAAGGTGATAGATGGCATAAATTTAAGATCAGCACAGTGTTAATCGCGAAATACTTTATGGTCACATTTTATGGTAATTATGGAGACTCTGATCATATCTCTGTCAGGCAAGTGAGATTTTTGAAGTCCAAAGAGAGTAAGTTCCTTCTCATTCTCAAGTTTTATTTTCCTTATGATTCTCTGCTAATTTTTCTCTTAGAATCTGTTGAAATTATCAAGCAACCTTCACATTATATTTTGGATGCAGGACCCATGGTCGGCACTGAGGGACAACTTGAATTATTTGTTCTAGCTGATAGTTGGCCGAAACCGACATATCAGTGGTATCGTAATGGTATGTTGGTTGAAGGTGCTACTGATGCTAAGTTGGTGTTATCATTATTTTGCGAACCTGTTGGAAGTCGCACGTATCGCTGCATTCGATGTAAAATGTCCTCCAAAAAGACACCATACAATGCTTATCATATACAGTGCGGTAACTGTGCATATCTATTCACTTACAAAGATGTGAGTAACCTCCTCTCCTTAATCTCTACATTTATAACCTTAATTCATGTCAGGTGGAAGACTTTGACGCGAAAATTGCTGAAATTCGAAGCAAAGAAAATGATTTACATAGCCGAAAGACAGGTATTTTGACATCTAAGGTTCAGATGGAATCCTTTCAAAATGCCAAGTATAAGGCTTTAGTGAAAGATTTGAACGAGCAGTTGCATCAAATTGAGCAAGCCTTACAGTTGCTTCGAGAAGAACGTTATTTCCTCAAACAACGAAGTGAAATTGTGAATGACTACCCCAATGAAGGTATTTACACTTGTGTGGTTCAGAATATTCGTGGTGGATCCATCAAAATGAAAAAGACCACAATTGGGGCTGTAGTATTGGTCGAGAGACCAACTCCTTACATCGTGGATGTCATTCCTTACTACCAACCCCGCCCACAAACAGCTCGAAAGAAATGGAGCATTTACACTTCTCTTGTCGGAACCTTTATTAAAGGTCGCCTTGATGGCTTAGTTCTTATTCGATATCACGATGGAAGCTATTACGAAGGTCCCTACGTTCCCGAGGATTGCATCAACGAGCACGGGTTATGTTATCCTGAAAGAAAGTTACCTCACCATTATGGCCGCTATTATCTTGCAGATGGTCGAATATTCGAAGGTTTTAATGTTGACAATCATTTTGACCCTTATAATCTCCAACTGTTTTATCGCTTGACTCTCCCAAACGGCGAAACTTATGAAGGAAATTTCTGTGATGAAACCTACCATGGTATCGGATTGTATACTTATCTCGATGGCTCTGTCTATGAAGGACGTTGGCATCGAGGCACTCGCTTTGGTCATGGTCAGCTTCGATCAAGTGAGGGATGGACGTATGAAGGTTTCTTTGATAAAGACAGACGCCATCGCCAAGGAGTCATCTCTTTTCCTGATGGATCTTGTTACATGGGTGATTTTTATTATGATAGCATCCAAGGTAAAGGAATTTACATCACACATCTTAGAGATGTCTACAAAGGTGAAATGAAGGATGGTAAATATCATGGACATGGTGAGATGCTATATTCTGATGGTTCTACCTATGTGGGCGAGTTTCAAAACGGCTTACGCCATGGAAGAGGAGTTTTTATGGAGCGAGAAGGGAGCGAATACTACGGTCATTGGAAGGAGGACTTAAAGATCGGGGAACACATCGTTAAAATCGTGATTCCCATCGAGGAGAAGGGACAAGATAACTATGAGATACGCATAGGAATTTATGATGACAACACTGGCGAGCTTGTGAAGTGGAAGTCTCGCTTTTCAAATCCGATTGCAACAAAGCAATTCATTCATTTATTTAAACAAAATCGCGATATGTTTGACTCAGTCTATTCGATGATTCTTGCGAAGCATTTACCTAACCTCCCTGAGGGAATTGATGCAAACAATAAGATTGTCAAGAACATTATTTTCAAGATTAGAACAGAAGCAGGTATGTTGGTTGGACAGCAAGCTCTCATCAAAGCAAAACAACAACTGGATGAATTGATGATTCCTCTGCAAGATCAGACAAACTTGGTGAATAATCTGAAAACACAGATTGAAAATCTCTCACTGCAAATGATTGCCTTTGAGAAAGAGGCTAATGATCATTATTACAAGTTTTTGAATCTTATCTCCAAATATGAGAAAGATACTGCTAAAATCGAACAATTATGGTTAGATGAACCAAAACAGACAAGAAAGAATTTCTATATAGCATGTAAGAAGCTTTACAACATTTCAGTGGATGAATATTTCGCTTTCCGCAATCATCGTGTGATTCCTGTGTTCGTTAAGAAGATTCTAGATGCAATTTCCTATCTGTTAGGCATTCCCAATGATTGGAAAGAGCAACAAATGATAATTTCAGATGCTGTTGCAAATGGTCGAAATGGCGATGAAGAAGCGTTACGTCTTGACTACCACTGTAAATTAGCTTATTTAATGAAGGACTACGAGGTTTACAAATATCTGAAAATTGAGAAGTTAGAAGAACTTCGATCAATCTTAGCTGATGTGAGATTTCGATCAGATTCCTTTTATATTGAAGCCACAGGACCTCCTGGACCTGTGCTTGTAGAATGGGCAAAAGCTAATTATGCATACATATCCTCAGCAAATGATAAATTCAGAATTCTCTCTGGTGCTGAGGAGAAGAAACTCTCAGCCTATCGATTCAAAGCGGCTTACAATAAGAAGAAAGAGGAGATGGAAGACTTAACACGCCGCATTGAAGAAACGAGGCACCAGCTACAACAAGCACAGTTAGAGTTGGAAGATATTCAGCATGCTGTGCTTAGAGCAAACGACTTATTACAATTTATCACTGGAAGATTTAATGAGGGAAATGTTGAAGGTCGTCAGGATTATTATAAGATATTAGAAAAGAAATTAGAAGAGAAGAAAGACTTCTTTACTATCGAGGTGTGTATGCAGTCGATGTGTGATCGTGTGATCGAGAGATATGATAAGGAGCAAAATAAACTGCGCTTGCAAGCGTATTCCATGGGTGTGGAGTACCACGAACCCATTATTCCTCAAGGAGATCTCGTACAGTGGATACGTGAAGAAGTGCTCGCTCAACAGGAAGCCATCTTAGAGAAGGGCAGAACTCTTGGTTATTCCCTGATCAATGAACGCCTTCCAACTGACATCACTCTTGATTACATGACACAGGTGATTTCACTCGTGGTGGATATAATAATCGGGAAGATGAATGATCATTTCAACGATCTTGCTTCATCTAGATCATGGATATCCATGAAGGGAAGGAAGTTTAACTCTCGCTTTATCTATATTTACACGTGGAAGGTCTGGGAAGAGGAAGGCTTACGTAAGCGTGATCAAGAAGGTATTAATGCTTGGGAAAGAATTTTCGTCGATGTTGAGACTTGTACGATCATGGCAATTGAAGCAAGGGTTAATAATCGTATGTCAGCTCTCGCGAGAGCTCAAGGCATTACGTGGGGTTTATA
>VKHI01000432.1:3458-18563 GCA_015145745.1 Poterioochromonas sp. DS
TTCTTTGCAACTAAAAGAAGAAGGAGTAAAATTACCAACAACCTTTCCGAAGTTGATGATGGAACTCCTTCTTCTATTAGTTGCAAAGAAAGACAGTCAAAACAATCCTCATTCAGGAAAAATAAAAATAAAAAATAAAGCAATACAACAACATGAAGAAAAAACAAAAAAGAAAAAAAAATATAAAAGACGACCTCATTAATTAATAACAACTTGTTTCATATTTGCCATTATTAATTGTGAAGCGTCATCAATCGTCTTTGGCATACCACTAATATGCAAATCAAATTCTTCACCTTCCATCAGAATCTTTACCTTCCCATCAATCGTAATTGGGACTGATTTCGGAAGGTCGCACTTAAAATCCATCAATAAATGACCAGTTGATGAAAAAGTAATCGGTTCAATATACTCTTGCTGTTGAATCTGTATTGATATTCTTTTAATCATTAATTGTGTATTAGCTGGGATAATAGCTCTGGATGATACATTAATTTCGATTAAATTATTACGAATTTTAATCGAATTCATAAAGATTAAACCTGCTAATAACCTTGATGATACTTCATAAATCATATATTTACCATCATTTGATTGAATATATTCATTTGCATACATCTCTAACTGAGGGATTTTCTCATACTGATCTGGTTGAATCTGTTCTGGTAAGATTGGATTGACACGAAATAAACGATCTTCTAATTCAGGATTCATTTCGTGCACTTTTGACCATGTTTCTTCAGGATCGTTAAAACCTTTTGCAACATTTGATACTTTCTCATATCCTTCAACATCAGAGAAACTACGTCGACGATGGACACCACTACCAATGGATAATAAAATATCACATTGTTTCTTTAAGATTGGTGCATAAATACGCTTTGTTTCTTCTATTGCTAATAGAGACGGATTCATATTACGATAATCAGCATCCATAAAACCTAAACCATTGGAAATATAAGTACGAGAATATAATGCTGACGCAAAAGAGGCGCGTATTGCATCAATCACAGTATAACGATCCATTGGTTGTAATTGTTTAATTGGATCATCTTGCTCAATGACTTCACGATCATAAGAGGTAAATAAAACAGTAGGATATTTACCTTTATTTAATGAAGATGGTATTGCTAATCGTAATGATGATACCGAGATGGAATCAATCATTTTCACTTGTGATATTGTTCGTTTTAACCATTGTTGAAATTCATTTGGATGATATTTATATCGTAATCGTATATATCGTCTACCTTGAATAAAGAATTTCTCTAATCCATCTTTAACAATCTGTAATATATTATGACGTGAGATTGAACCAGTAATTGTAATTAATGATGCAATTAATGAACCAGTATTAGAACCAATAATAAAATCAAATAAATATTGTATTGGTATTTGTAATAATTCTTCAATTTTATTTAATATAATAATTTCCATAATCGACCTTACACCACCACCGTCTAATGATAAAATACGGTAACCAGCAACACGTGTATCTTTCCAATAATGGATTTGATCACAAAACATACAACGTGAGTCATAATAATTTTTCATTAATTTGCAACATTCTACACAAAAAGAATGTCCACAATCAATTTTCTCTGTTGTGGAGGATAAAAAACAACCATAACACATCGTAGAATCAGCAATTGGTAATAAATCTTCGCGATCTTGTAATAATGCATGGAATAAACGATGAGAGATTGCATCTTTATCCCAACCGAATTGTAATGAGTGAAGGAAGGTCAATGCTTCATTTTCAACATTTAAATCTAATGATGGTCCTTCAAATGCACCGTCCCAACGACAAGCATATGATGCTGGAACACCATTCCACCACTCAGACCATGTACGTTCAACAGTGCGTGTTGCTGACGATTGATGTCCAGCTGTATGCATCTTGAAATTGCATTCACAGTATGCAATAAATGCACCACCACGTTGAGCACAATGGAAAGTATCAAATGCAGTACAAGGTGTTTCATCAATACAACGATCAACAACATTTTGAGCAAATTCTTTCCATGATTCATGTAATTTAGCGTTTTCACCAGTTTCAAAGGTAATATTACGTCGAATAGCATTTAAAAATGGTACTAATGCAGCTTTCTTACGGATAATACTTGCAGCTTTTTCAATATCCTTATAAATTTTTGTAATTTTTAAAAATAATTGGATTAACCATTTAGATGAATCATTAAATAGTTCATTATTTCTAACAAATGATGAAAAATCAAATCCATGATTATTATTAAAATTATTTAATGCAGTCGAAAAACATGAACGAAAATTTGAGATTGTTAATAATTGTAATGATTGTTGACGACGTTGACGTATACTTAATAAATCTTCAACAATCAATTGATTTAAACGATCAATTTGACGTGAAAATTTAATTAAATTGGTTGCATGTGGTAAGAAAACAACTTTTGGATTTGTGAAATATTTATATAATGTATTAATACGATCAGGATCAGAGTTAAGGAAAGCTAATGTATTACCATCAATATTTTCATAATCAGAGAAATCTTCTGGTTCAATTTTATTGAAAATAATGATTAATTTTGGTTTAATACCTTGATTGACGATATTGGCACTCCCTTGACTTGCCCAGTCAATTAATGTATCAAGAAATTGTTTTTCTCTCCAGTTACTTTGTGTTACAAAACAAACAACATCAGAAAAGAGGTACACTAACTTCGGGTAAGATTGATTCACATGATTACGACGACGAGCAAGGTAATTTGGGGTTACTGAAGCTGTTGCAGCAGCAACCATACTACCGATGGGTAATGTCGTACCATCAATACCCTCAGAATCAAAGAATAATGTTTGAAGATTCCCACGTGCAGGTTCTAAGAAGGGTCCACGATAAAGATGTAAATCAGAAGTAGTGGAGCGTGCACTTTCATTTCCTGAAATAGGATAAAGACTAAATGGGTCCATACTGCCTAAAGTTTGGAGAATAATACGCAAGATAGTGGACTTCCCTGCACCGGTTGGGCCAAGGAAAGAAATAAAAGAAGGTTGAAGATCATCTTCAAATTGGAAAGTCGATTCAAGAAAAGCATCAGTTTCTTCTAAATCATTAGATTCGTCATCGATTCGAACAACACGAGTCTTTTCCAGCTGTTCAATAATTTCTTCGTCTGTATAAGCTCGCGGGTTCTTAAATGAACGAAGCACAAAAGCAGCTTTCTCTGCATCCACAGTGAGGTGACCTTGGAATGCAGGATCTTCATGAAGTTCTGTTGAGCATTCATGACAAAACCAACTTTTACAATCCTCACAATAGGTGGTGGTAAATTGTTCTTCACATTCTTGACATTTCTCAGGCTTTTCGACGCCCATTCTCGCTAGAGCGTAGCAAAATTTGATTACCACACTACTTACTTATTCAATAATGAATAAAATTGTGAATAAAGACAGATATTTTCCCGTTGCCTGACGAGTAATCCTTGTGATTGAAGCTTTCTAATTTCGGAATATTAAGATGAGGTTCACTGTAATAAAACCTCCCTACTATGAATAAACTCTCGAGTTTTATTCATTTCAGACGAGGTATCTATTGAATCTTCTTCGTTCATCAACGAGTAAAAATTAAGACAACTTCATACTGGTTTTAGTGGTCACTCCATTGATAGTGAGGGGTCAAAGAAGTGAATTATATTTACAAATAAGCTCCATTGAGTCATGGTGTGTTGTAAGAGCAAAGATTGTCAAACTGTTCCCACTCTTTACTGTGATGATTGTCCTGGTTACTATTGTGAAGGTTGCTTCGTTCGTGCACATCGTTTTCGATCGACAAAAAACCATTTACGTATTGAAAGATGGAAAAGAGAACTTATGACGAAAATCTTTGAGGGAGGTGCAACAGAAAATGATATCTCTGACGACAAAACTGCGAACAACATTGTCTCCGTCGATCCAAAAGATGGAAATTTAGTTGTTGAAGATAACTTTTATAAAATTTTAAGAGATATGGATGATATTTGCCAACCATCTTTTATTTCCTTCTTTGGTAAAACCGGTCATGGGAAGTCTACTCTTCTCACCATCATCCTACAAACTATCGGACGACATCAATTACCGCCCGGAACCGAAGACCACCATGGAAGCCAGCATACCTTCCCTCATCCAGTGATTGGTGCAACTGACAGCCCAGATTCAACTTCATCGGATCTTCATTTATACGTTGGACCAAAAGTAACCGACGAGCAATTTCCATTACTCTTCTTTGACACCGAGGGATTAGATGGGACCAAAGTACCAAAAACATTAGGGAAAGAAAAACGTAAAAATCGTCGTAAAGCATTAATACAAGCGACACAATCCGTGTTTTATTTCAATAAACGTCGTAATCATGTAGATCAATCATTTCCTAAACTTGTCTACCTTTTCTCTGATGTAATCTGTTATATCTCACAAGATAGTTGGAAAGAGAAAAAACCAATCGATCGGTTAATTGCCTGGGCAAGTCAAGGTAGTGCAAATATTATTAATCAAGGAATTAAACCAAAATTAATCATCATTTACAATAAAATTAAACCAGAAGATTTCCCGAATTATGATAATATAGAATATATGACCAAAGAATTCTTTGATTCTGATCCACAAAGAACAAGTGAATTATATAAATTTTTCACTAATCCATGTGTTATTTTCATACCACATTCAAAAGAATTAGGTAAAGTCAGTAAACAAATTGAACAATTAAATCAATCGATATTAATTGATTTATTAGAAATACGAAAATTACGATTAAAATCATTACAATTATTAACAATTAATAATTTTCAAAATTGTTTTATTAATGCAATACATTGTTTTAATTATAATAAATCATTTGATTTTAATCATTATATACGACATTATGAAATGAATGATACATCAAGATGGTTAATACAGTTCTTTTGTAAATGTTTAAAGTTTTATCCATTAGAGAAGAGCATCCAATTACTCAAACAAAAAGCATCCATTATCATAATATTACATTATTTACGGATGATGATACCCTTTGAGACAGGTCCTAATGCTAAGATACATAATGTATGGAAAGAATTATTGAATAATATTATTGAACGTTGTATGGATGAATTCCCATGTATTGCAACCAAACGATTTAACTGTAAGACGAAAGGTACTGTAATTGCTTGTTGTCAATCAACACGTCGTACACATTATGCTGGACATCAAAGTGCACAAACCTACGATGTTGAAAGAACATGGTTACAATGGTGGGAAGGTGATATTGGTGCTTCTTTTGCATGTCGTTGGAATGGTAATTATGAAGCTCCTAATTTATCAATTAATATATTAGAAGGTACTGAACAATTTATACATAGTTTACCACATGAATGGGATAAAGAAACCATTTCTATGAGAATTTTCCAAGCTTTATTACAACAACGTGATGATGTAATACCATTAGCAAATGCTGAGATTGCATCAGCATCATCTTCATCATCAACAATATCCTCTCCTTATAATAAGAGTCAAAGTAATATGTGTTATGGTTGTTTTTTAAATGTAAGTACCGAAAAGATTTGTGCCAATCAACATTCTTTTTGTTTAGCATGTTGCAAATGGATGAAAAATTTTTATCATTCTTGTTGTATGTTTTGTAATTTACCAATGAATTGGAAAGATACTCGCTATGCTGGTGAACGTGTACTACTGTTATCTGGTAATGCTTTCCATGCAATTCAAGAATTATTTATATTAAGTAAAATTGAAGAAATATTAAATCTACCTATCACAAGTTTCTTTGATACAGTGATTGGTAATGGTATACCATCAGTATTATCTGCTTATTTATCTTGTAAAGCAGAAGATCAAAGAATGCGAATACAAGATAAGATTAAAGATATTTTTACTGGTATTGATGCAGCATATCGGCTATCATTTGCATCAAAGTTATTAAAGTTACAATCATCCAGTGATAAAAAGAGAGGGAGTTCTTTAGCTTCTTATACAAAATTACCACTACGTCAAGATAATGCTGGTAATGAATTAGGACTGGGAAGTTTTAATCATTTCTTATATCCTCAAAGAATGGCAGTAACTTCTTTTACATTGTTATTAGGTATGATGTGTTTCCATCCAATTTATTTTATGGATTGGGCAAAGGCTAATTTTGGTGAATGTTCATTCTCTTTACAACCACAATCATCATCATTCTCATCATCGTCAGGAGCTGTTTTATCCTCTACGGGAGGAAATTCTTCATCTTCTTCGAAGGGGAATAATACTCAAAAGAATGATTTTGATGATGATCGTTCATTAAAATTAAGAATTCCTATTAGTGAAGAAATGAGAAAACCAAATTATTATATACAAAAACATACTTCAAATCCTCGAAGAATTTCTTTTTCCTCTCTTGATGATATTCCTTCAATATCGAATACTGTGACAAGTACTGCAGGGAATGAAATAGCAAACACAGAAGAGAAGGAGGAAGAGGAAGAAATTCTTTCCACCACTGCTCCACCATCACACCTTGAAAGAGCTGCATCTGATGGAATGGTTGACAGTGATGAGGAGGAAAATGAGGATAATAATGATCGCGAAGGAGAAAGAGTGCAATCTGAAGAAGAGAAAATTGATCGCATGTTGGAAAGAGATGATAGTGCGAATATATCATCAACGGTATTATCCTCCGATAACACGAATAATACAAGCACTAACACTGCCAGAGAGCCTTCACTTCCAGCTAGAGATTCCCCTCTTCCTAAGCCTGAAACAACTTCCATAAAGCTCTATGATGCAGTATGCTTAACAGTATTAGATGATTCCACAAATTTACAGCAAAAGAATCAAGCAGCTAGTGAACTATTAGAAGAGAAGTTTCATTGTTTATATCGAGAGAATAAAAATTGTGATTATGCTTTATGTCTTGGTTTACCACCATTAGAACATCCAGATCCCACCAATTCATCTAATGAGAAGAATATTCCTCCTGCAGATATTTCTCCTACTCAACAGTATCAACAAGATCTACAAAGACGATTAAGTAAAGCTGATATCACAGGAAAGAATATACATGATTATAGTTCTTACTACAATAAAGAAATTTATTTTCATTTACCTGAAATATCATTTCAAAATAATAATAACAATCATGAACAAATTGGATTAAATTATGAATCTTTATCAAATACGTTAAGTGGTTATTTTCTAAGAACTGAAATACAAAATCAATTATATCATACATCAGCAATATTATTAGGATCTTTTTTCTATGTTGAATTAATGAAAATTGCTGATAATTGTACTTCCATTGTAATACAGTTGAAATCAAGGCAAGCAATACCAATGAAAACACGTCAATATATAGGTGATATCCGGATGATCGCGTATGATGATGAAAATGAACAAGGAAAAGAGAAGAAGATGAAGGGAATGAATAAAGGAGAAGAAGGAGGTGGAGAGGCAGAGAAGGAAGAAGGAAAGGAAATTGAGCAATATCAAGTGAAATCACCGTCATGGAGTATGATTGGAGGGGATTTCTTAGAAATGGAATTTACTTTTACTGTGAATCCTAAAGCTTTTCCTATTATAATCTATGGTGAAATGGAAATTAAATTAGGTGATAATAATAATCCATATCAATCATTTATTCCGATTAGTGGTATTCCTATTCGAATTATGAAAAATGCTCAATTTTCTTCAAGATAATAAAAACAGGGTTATTATCTTTTCTTTCTTCTCTTCTTCTTCGTTGAGCCTGTAAATAATCAAATAAAGAGAATGTAAGGGTAAATATCTATCTCCATTAATACACGTAGTATGTTTGATGGCATTTTTAAGATTTTCTCTCAGATGCAAGACTATCCTCTGCAAAAAAAGAGATACGAAAGGATATATAAATCCTATCTAGCTCCTTCGCCATATATATATGTATATATTACGTGGGATAGGACCCGCCGATCTTCTCAATACCATTATCTGAGTCCTTCTCGTTTTGTTTGTCATCAGATCCCTGTTAAAATGCAGATAAACCTAAAAATACAACCACCAACAGTTGAATTGCATCACTTTAGAGCCACAACATCAAATTACATGGGAAAACCCTCTTCTCACTCGTGTACTAGATCAACTCTGCAACTCCACTTTATTTGACAAAATGACATGAGAACTTTATTCTATAGAACATAGCTTCACCTGTGCCTGTGAGACATCATTCGGAGGTCTTACTGGTGGGGAGTTCTGGAAAGGGGAAAGCAGAATTTTGACAGGTCTCCATTCCAATCAATTTTTCGTCGATCCATGCACCTATTGCTGGAAATAATTTTGATGGATCAATTGGATTCAAAAGGTTCAATAACTTGAATCTTCAAAAAACATTGAAATAGTTTGATATATGTACTGCTCCTAACATAGGTAAGGAAGAGCTATTGATCCTACAAAATTAATTTATTTACTCCACTCAGCTTGGAAACATCTTTAACTCTCTCACAACCACCCAAAAATAATGTATGCACTCCACCTAACATGGAAACATCTTTAACCCCCCGACAACCACTCAAATTTAATGTATGCACTCCACCTAACATCGAAACATCTTTAACTCCCTGACAGCCACTCAAATCTAATGTATGCACTCCACCTAACATCGAAACATCTTTAACTCCTTTACAACAACTCAAATTTAACGTATGGACGCCACCCAACATGGAAACATCTTTAACTCCTTCACAACCACTTAAATTTAACGTATGCACTCCACCCAACATGGAAACATCTTTAACCGCTTTACAATAACTCAAATTTAATGTATGCACTCCACCCAACTGGGAAACATCTTTAACCCTTTTACAATAACTCAAGTTTAATGTATGTACCCCACCCAGCATAGAGACATCTCTAATTCCGTGACAACAACTCAAATCTAATGTATGGACGCCACCTAGCGTAGATACATCTTTAATTTCAATACAATCATCCAAACATAGTGTGTGGACTCCGACAAGCATGGAAAAATCTTTAACTCCGTTACAGCCCCACAAATTCAATGTGTGCACGCTTCGGAGCATGGATACATCCGTAATTCCGGTACAACCCCACAAATGTAAAGTATGTACTCCACTTAGCATGGAGACATCCGTAATTTTAATACAATGATTCAACCATAATGTATGCACTCCGCCTAGCATAGATACATCCCTTATTTCTTTACAGAAAGACAGATCTAAATCACGCACTCTACCTAACATAGAGACATCTTTAATTCCTTCACAATAAGCCAAGTTTAATGTATGCACTCCACCGAGATTCGACACATCTGTAATGTCGCAATAACTCAAATCTAATGTATGCACTTCGCCTAGCTTAGATACATCGGTAACTCCACCACACCCACTCAAATTTAAGTTATATACTCCACCTAACATAGAGACATCTGTAAATCCATTACAACCACTCAAATCTAATGTATGCGCACCACCTAGCATGGAGACATCTGTAATCCCTTCGCAATACCTCAAATTTAAAGTATGAACTGCAGTTAGTATGGTTATATCTTTCCTTCCTGGCCAATGCTTTAAATGTAAAGAAACTCTTCTTGGATTAAATCTTGATCTAAAACTTACTTCCCTGACATATTCTAAAGATTTTTGCTCATTTAATCTCATAAAATAGTTTAATTGAGAGAAAAATGACGAACATAATCTCAAATTTTGAATGTCAGTGTATAACTCCAGTAAAAGTAAGATATCACTTGGAAGTGTTGTAAAGTTAAAACCACTCTTTTCCGAAGATGTCAAGGAATTCATTTCCATTTGAGCGATACGAATAGAAGCTAAATTGTCGGCAGGCTGCTTTCGAGAAGCCTTTTCTGAACGTTTTTTTTCAAAACAATTTGCTTGTTTCGCCGCATCAAATTATGTGGAAAAGTTTGACAAAAGATTTTCCCACGAATTTCCAATATCTGTCTAACAATAATGATGTTTCTCTTAACTAACCAAATATCTATTCACTTTCAAAGCTTGTTGTTGATAAGTTCAATCAAACAACAGGTGAGGTGACGCCAATTTAAAAAGAAAGAAAAAATGTACAAATGAAATCTTTTCTAGTTGATGTATTGTATTGTACCTTTTAAGATTGAAAAAATAGCTCTATGTCTTCCCGGTTTTAGGTGAAACTATCGACCTCTTGCTTTCATTTTATCGATTCTTTTGGATTTGTTTCAATATGAAACTTATAATTACTGATGAGTTCGCGCTTCTTTACTGTCGCGCTTATAGTTAGGACGGTTACTCTTATTCGGTGTGTGCTGTCTCGCTCTTTGGTTCCTTTGAGACAACCTAACTACAGCTTCATTCAAGGATGATCCATCACTCATGAAATACAAGACCCGAACCTAGAGAATAGAATTCACAACATATCAGCCACAAGAGTAATCCTGGAATTCCGGATCTTTCGGGGACGATCGAGATAAACACTATTCAGTGTAAAATCTTTATTGTCTCAACATTAATAAATGTAGTCGGGGACATTCTCCGATGTTCGGGTGCAATCAATCTGCATTCCAGTTGACGAAGGGCAATCTGGCCATAGTTCTTCAAGTATGCGACATAAGGGACTGAAAGATTCGCAACTCAGCATGTGTGTATGTGAATTTCAGTCAACAGATCACCGATTCTGTTGGATTGCAACAATAGAAGATTAATGTAAGATCCGAAAAGCAGTCCAAAGTCCAGTAAAAACTCTCGAACATCAACAGAAAGAATCGAGCGAACTGTCAAATGACCCAGTTGCTAATTCAACGACATAGTAACCGGCGCTCAAGATCGAAATTAAAACTAACGAGAAAATAATAAAAGAAGATCGATTATACTGTAATGACACTCGCAGGCCGATCGTTCTCCCAATAGATCCTCCAAATAAGCCAATAATTATCCCAAGGATACCTTCACTGGCTTTTACTTTACCTAAAACACATGCTCGAATTACCAGAGCCATAGAATTCCAAAAAATGAGAGTCCCACTCGTGGCTGAAGCTACTTGAGGAATTATATGAAACGTCAACATCATAGGAGATAAGAGCTCTCCGCCTCCAATCCCCAACAAAGAGGCAACCATTCCAATGAAAAAGGTACATATAGTAAGGACTAAGGCATTTTCTCGAATAATATTTGCTTGGTTCACTTGAGCTAAAAGACTGTCTCCTCTGGATGAGATCGAGATTGGAGGAGGACTCGATTTCTGTTCATTCAATTCGATAGCATCCTTACTAACTTCGCCTTTTCTGGATTGAAACATGTCTCTTAATTGTTTTGCATTACGAACACCCCAATAAGAACCACAAGTCAAAGGAACATACAATACAATCAGCAGAATAATGTAGTCCGTGGAACAAGGAGCAGAAACCGCAATCCCCACTAACAACCCTGTATAAGTCGTCCACATCAGTATAACTACTTTTAAAACATTGAGAGGAAACTTAATGTGCTGCAAAGCTGATCCCTCTGATTGCTTTCTTTTTGTGAAAGAATCATGAAAGATTTCTTCAATCGCCGCTGAACTTGATCGTACCTCTGATATGAGAGTCTCAGAAACATCTACCACCTCGTCAATCGGGCTCAGAGAGAGGCGCAGCGATTGTGAGTCTGATTCATCGACTTGCAAGGATAACTTCTCACTCTCTAATTCATGTTTGTAGTGATGGACAGCTTTCCGAAGTGACATATATATCGCATAAGATAAAACAATTAAAACCAGGATATATAATACTGACGGCGGTAGGACTTTAGACAAAAGACTCCCAATATTCGAGCCTCCTAACATTGCTGGCAAGAGCACTATTAAAAGCTCCCAGGAGATAAGTGGACATGTTGAAAACACTGGATGAACCTTTCCTATGTTGAGAAACGTCTGAGAGAACGAATTACCGAAGACAAGAAATTGTGAGAGAGTCGCGGCTGAATCAAAATCTTTTTGGAAAAATAATAGTAAAATTGGGACAAATACTGCACCACCACCAGCTCCACCAGCCGAAGCTGTGATGCAAACGAGAAAAAGAAAAATGAAGCCACTGATTTCTAATCCAAGCTCCATAGATTCTTCCAACTCGACAGCGCTCCTCTCAGAGCTCTTTTATTTCTAATCTAATCTTAATGACCTTTCCTTTTCTCCAGGTATTGCAGTGTTTCCCATTAACTTTGTTGTTCAACCGAAAGAATGAATTTCTCGAAATGATCTCTTACTGGAGGATGTACTAATAACGAATCTTGTTCAAAAAGAATCTGTTATGACTTAGTAACGCCAAATTGAGAGATGTGTATGTACTTTATTTTCGCTCGCTGTTCTCTTCTCTTCATCGCATCGCGAAAGAAAATTTATTTCATTAACATCTGTAAATAATTAAATAAGTTACAGATAAACATCTATCATTCACTAATATAAAGTACTTCTCACTACTTGAGACATCACAGTATTATCACGACCGCAAAATAAATTAAAAAAGAAAAAAAAAAAAACCTTAAATCACTAGTTTTGATTCGAATCTTGAATAGCTCGACTCATAACCCTATTTAGTTCTATCGCCATCATATGCTGGATATGAGGTAGCTCTGTCGATCCACAGATCTTATGGCGAAGAATACGACGAAGAGTGCGATAATGATATTCCATATAAATTACTTCTGATGTTGCATGAACGATGTATTTTCCTTTCCCATGTCGAACATCATCTTTCCACTCTCCTTGATACACATCACTCGTCTCCCTCATGACAGCAACACCTTCACCGTCCTTTAAATGATGCTTAAATTCACCCATATAACAATTTCCATCACTGTAAATGTAAATTCCTTTACCATGCATCATATCATTCTTCCACTCTCCAGCATACGATGCTCCAGTTGCCTCTACATACTTACCTTGTCCTTCCAGTTTCCCGAAAACAAAATCACCAATATATTCGTCACCATTAACAAATTGATATTTTCCAAATCCGTGCTTTTGGCCATCGATCCAACTACCTTCATAGATCTCTCCTGAGGGATAGATCATCTTTCCCCATCCGTGAGGTAAACCTTGTTCATTTTCATCCCCATTATAATTAAACTTATCCTCTCGAATGTTACTCTGCAGTGCTTCTAAAAAGCCTATTATTCTTTTTCGGTCTTCTTCTTTAGTACAAGTTCCAACTCTTGGGTCATACTCTCTGAAGTAATTATTTTGTAATGATGGAATAATGATTGGACATGATCCTCCTTGAATTAACTCTCTCGTTCCATAGATTAAATGAGGACGTCGTTGGTTCCTTCGGTGAAATGTTATTCCTTTCAGGAATTTTTTCTCCCTCTCAACACTATCGATGACAATCGGTATATTCGCAGCATAAAACATTTCTAATCGACACCAACCTCGATTCAGGTAAGAATCAGGTCCACCGATCCAATATGGACTAATGTTTTGACTATACCAATCAGTAATGCGATTGACCCAGGGTCGGGTAATCCATTCATCGTCAACGATTGGCGTAAACATTACGTCGCATATCTTCATTATTTCATCTAAATGTTTTAATTCTCCACCAGGGTCATTAGTTTGATCGATACAACTATAATCTATCCAAACAAAGCATTTTTCGATATTTTGACAGAGTTCTTTGATAATTCTCTCAATGCCTCGAATACATAATTCATACTTCGATTTTTTCTCATCATCAGGATGATTTTCGCGAAGCCAACGATGACTCATAAAAATGATCAAAGATGAAGTGTAGTCTTTCTCAATTTGATCTGCAGTTACAACTAAGTCATGGCAGCAAAGAGTTTCTGAAGGATTGATTGCGAATTCTCCTTCCCTATTTCCAGGGTCTGGGTATCTTGGAATTTCACCATATCTTTTCAACTGTTCAAACGGTAAAAGCCTTATTTTCTGCAATACTGCATGATCTAAGTCTTTCCACGATATCTACTCCATATAATCGTCATCAGTTTGAAAATAAAGTCTGTATTCAATGGGTGTTACCTGTTTGCTCTGCATCACATCTTTTGATTTCAAGTTAGTCTTTTTATTTTACACTCTATGGATGTGATTATATTTTTCAGAATCAAGACATGATTAGAGGAATCTTGTTGATTCATGAGTAAGATCTTTTCTCTCTTTATTTTCTCGAGAAAGAACTGAAAGTCTTCACCACATATTAATTAGAAAGAAAGAATATCTTAAAAGGTCATCACTATTAGTTGATAATAGAATGCAAGAGTTTATACAAGATATTCATCAGATATTAGTTGGAATAAATACAACAGCGACGATTGAAGAGAAAATCTCTGAATTACGAGAGAATGATTGGAAGGATTATGTAATACAGTTTGAAAGCAATGCAGATTCGTGTAAATTAAATTATGGTAGTGAAATTATTCTTTCTGTTTTAATCACGGGAATACAAATAGCGCTTCACCAGACAAAAGATGCACAGGATGAAAAGCATTTGACGTTATTTCAAGCATTAAGAAGGTACATTAGCACTAGTGGGGAAGTTGAATTATTCTTCAAAAGAGGAGGATGTGAGGTGATTATTGAAGCTTTTGATACCTATCGTCGTAATTTTCTTTTTGCAGCGATTATTCTTGAAATTATTGAAAAAATTAGTATTAATGAATTAAATCAAAATAAATTATATGAATTAGGACTTTCCCCCTTGCTATTAAGTCTTGCTGAGCTAAGTTTACCGGTTGAAATGATCGCTAAAATTTGTGAAGTTTGTATTCCTCTCAGTAAAAATACTGCTTTTTTAAATGATATACTCCATTCAACATTAATTACAACAATTATAAAGCCTTTGCGTTTAGCAGACGATCCAAATGATTATCCTGCTGTTCGATCGTCGCTTCAACTCGTCGCAGTTCTTTGCGATACTCAGAGTGGTCGCCAAATTTTATATCGTGATCATGAAATTACTGATCGATTTATCCATTGTCTGAAAGAATATTTTATGCAAGGAGATATAGTTTATTTAACTGTTCTTGCGATGCAGAGTGCTCACTTTGATAAAGATATTTTTCAAAGTTTTCGTTGTTCTGATGTATTTTCCGGTTTATTTGCCGGTTTGAAGGTGCAATGGAAGCATTTAGATTTAGTTCGCGAGGT